>QANZ01024845.1:0-26855 GCA_003254925.1 Chamaecrista fasciculata | reverse complement strand
TGACAAATATATATATATATATATATATATGTATTTTAAATGTTTATGTTCATCGTTATATTTTTTAGATTCTAAAACCTTGAGATAGAGATGGTCGATGTTTGAGGACCACAATTTATAGACCACAATTTCTGATCTAAAAAATTTCAACCACAGTAGGATTTTATCAGATAGATCATACATAGTACACAAAAGCAAGCTGCAAGCGAGATCTCACTCTTGCAGAATGTATGGTGGTGAACCAAATAGTCTTGCCACTAAATGGTGTGGTCCTAATGTAAAAAGAAGCCTCTAACTTTTTTAGTAATATGCTAGCTTTGATTCTAAATCTACCCTCATTTTCCATCATGATTTTGAGTTTGGCATGTACTAACCAGAGAAATGAATAGGGAGCATAATAGCTATGCTTCACTAATAATATCTTCTGCTTCATGTTGATTATAGGTGTCATTTCTGGACTTGTTGCTGGTTTAATATAATTCCCTTCTTTTGAAAAAAAAGAATATAGGTGTCAGTGTCAGTATCCAGCGTGGGTTTTCGGAGTTTAATACCGTAAATTATTTGCTTTGTTTGTTTTTGTAGTTATTTTAACTTTCTCTTCCTTCATATATTTAGAAATGGAATCCTTACCCAAAAGAAAGAAAACAAGAAATGGAATCTTAAAAGTATTTTCACACGTTCCTTGAACTAAGTGATGCTTAACGTAAGAGACTTTGAACTAAGATGAAGAAAGGTTGAAATTAAAGCATATCCTACAGCATGTTGACGACTAAAGTCTACGGGGTGTGCTTTCAGTTCAAACGAAAGAAACATCTTATCTTTAACTCACTCATTATACTGACACACACGACACAAATTAATATAAAATATTTTGTATAAAATTTTAATTTTTCATTTTATTTAATAATTCATGTTTGGTGCTAATACCCTCCACCCAGAGGTGTAAGTTATTGAATAGAGAAATTCTATAAAAAGCTCTATTTAGCTAATAAATTTATGGCCATTGAATTTGTCTTTTTCATCTTGAAATTTGTGCAATAATTTTTATTGCATAAATCTCAAGATGAAAAAAGCAAATCCTATGACTATAAATTCATTATCTAAAGTTATCTTACTTTTATAACACAATCCTATTGAATATTACTTTTGAACCATAAAGAAAGAAGGAAAGAAATAATTGACAGAAAATTCAAAGTGTAGTGCTTAGTCTTCAATGTCTGCTTGCTATAATAATTGAAAAGGCAATAATTAGCTCATAGTCTTACCTCATCCATAGCTTTAGAACTTCAAAGAAGAAATTACGTCAGCTTTCGCATCCTCTACCACCTTTTTCCCACACTTATATTGAAGCCAAGGGCTTTAGCTTTCGTCAATACTCAGTGCAGAGGAACTTACTTAGTCTGGTATGTGTTTCTCTGCTGATGAGCATCGACACTAATATGTTAGCTATATACAACAAAATACATAGTTTTCTTGTTATCTTGAGTGTTATGTTCTATTTAATGCAAATATTAGACGTATAAGGTATATTTTTCAAATATTTTATATGAAGGTCTAGTTTCTCTTGAGCATATAGTTAGCTTAGGCCTTTTTTTTGTTCTTTTTTCTGGGATTCACAGGGAGTGAGTACTTCTTTTTGGCCTTCCATTGATTTGGAAGTTTGCGTGAAAAGAAAATGGCAGTGCAAAATTCTCTCCAAATAACAAGTGGTACACATGATGATGATGGGCGACCCAAAAGGACGGGTAAAAATCCTCTACAACCATAGCCAATCCATTTTTCATGCACTTTTCTTGTATTTGAATCCTGAACTTTGAACCCTTCCTTCAAATTGTACAACCAGGGACGCTAACAAGTGGTGTTGCTCATATCATTACTGCCGTTATTGGTTCTGGCGTGCTCTCTTTGGCTTGGAGCACTTCCCAATTAGGATGGGTTGCTGGCCCTATTTCTCTGCTTTTCTTTGCAATTGTCACCTACATTTCCTCCTTCCTCACCGCAGATTGTTACAGAAATTCAGACTCCAAAACTGGGAAAAGAAACTACACTTACACTGAAGCTGTTAGAGCCTATCTTGGTACTAGTATAGCAGTAACACACCAACTCTTTCTTTTCCCTCTTAATTTCAGAAGTGAAAATATTGATATGGACACAATGAAATATGCAGTGCAGTGCTTAATTGCAATTCAAAACGTTGAGTTGTATTTGACGCAAGTACTGAAAGCATATTGAACAAGATACTGCTCAGTTTCTCAAGTGTTTTATGCTTTATAGCTAGACTAAACCAACAATGGTTAAGCCTATGTAGCTATAAACTAGTGAGTGCACAAGTTAGTTCCTGAAAATAACAAAATGGTTATATGATAGTCTTTTTGTCAAGTAGCCAGCCTAGGAATCTTAAAGGCTAACACGCAACGAATTTGTTATGTTCAGGAAATAAATCGTGTATTAACTAAATTCTCAAGAACTGAAGCTAGATTTGTCTACCAACAATTGAGTAACCAAATTGTCAGTTTAGTCTAACTATCGCTCTAGTTATCATCTGCCTTGATTTTTATACCTTCTAATTGCATTTAGTGTTAGTTCAGGAAAAAAAAGGACATGGTTGGCTGGTTTGCTTCAATTTGTGACATTGTTTGGGACTTGTACTGCTTATGTTATTACCACAGCAACCTGTTTAAGGTACTTCTGCTTGTTAAACTCCTTGATTCGGGAAAACTACCATTTCTACTCTATTATATATATTTTCTCTGCTTTTACTGTCCGATGATATAAGAAGTGAGGATACTAACACAGACACGATATAATACAAACACTGCAACATGACAAAATATGTAGTGTTAAATACAATTTGAATTGTTGTGTCGGGTCAGAAATTATACTCTATTTTTAAATGTTGGTGCTTCATAAGTGGTGATGCTATTTGAGACACTACTTTGCTGATGTTTTTGCATGTTCTAATGACAAAGGTTTAATCTTTTGATGCAGAGCAATTCTGAAAGCAGATTGTTATCACAATGAAGGGCATGAGGCTCCTTGTTATTTTGGATTTACCTGGTATATGGTGCTTTTTGGATTTGTTCAGATCATCATGTCATTCATACCAGATCTCCACAACATGGCATGGGTGTCAGTTGTAGCTGCACTAATGTCCTTTACTTATTCTTTTATCGGACTAGGACTTGGCATAGCCAAAGTCATTGGTAAGGTTCAATTCTCTTCTTTTTATATATCCATTTAAGATAATGTTTACTTGTCAATATTAAGCCTTTTGATCATTAAAGTGGTTAGAAGTTATATAATAGATCTATTAATAAACGCTTACTTAATAGTTTGAATTTTTTTAGTTAGATTTGTCTTGAATATAGTACCAGAATCTTTATGACCTGGTGGCCTAGAATTTAATTCTAGCTACCTTCCATTCTCTTCATTAAAAGTTAAATTCCAGCACAAAAATGAAGCCCATTATTGATAAAGCAACAAGCCAAACGAAGCATTATTGTCCTAAATCCTATACGAGACTGTCACGTTACAAAACAGTAAATGCACATATGTGTGTGTGAATTGGTCCATGGGAGAATAATACTAAAGGTTGAAATTGCAGAAAATGGGAGAATTATGGGGAGCATAACAGGAGTGCCTGCTAGTAACATAGCTGACAAATTATGGCTAGTTTTTCAAGCACTTGGTGATATAGCCTTTGCCTATCCATACTCAGTCCTTATTCTTGAAATACAGGTAACTCTCATATCCAAATTATGGTGACAACATAAAAACATACAAATAATAAAGGAGAAGGAAAACAATTTAATGTTGTAGCTGAAGTAATGATTTTTTTCTTTTTTTGGATGAATGAAGGATACTTTAGCGTCTCCACCACCAGAAAACAAGACCATGAAGAAGGCATCCATGATAGCAATCTTCATTACAACATTCTTCTACCTTTGTTGTGGATCCTTTGGATATGCAGCATTTGGAAACAATACGCCTGGAAATCTCTTGACAGGGTTTGGGTTTTATGAACCTTACTGGCTCATTGACTTTGCTAATGCTTGCATTGTTGTTCATTTGGTGGGAGGATATCAGGTACCAAGACTATGCACTAGTCTCATGAACTCATTATTTAAATATGCTAGAATCATGAACTCTGGTTATTCATATTTTTTCCCTCTCCTTAATGCCAAAGTGGTAAATATATTAGGTGTTTGTCTGGCTGTGCTTTCAAGTACTTTTTTAAAAAAAATATATAGATTTTTCTCCAAAAGTTGGTTTCTCAAAATGTGTGGTAACAAAAAAGCAGTGTTTGACCAAATGATCTTTCATCTATTTCATTACTTTTTGGTCAATCCATTTTTAATTTTTTTTAAAAAGTATTTTTAAACTAGTTCAAAACTTGGGAACTATTTTGAGAAATAATCTTTTATCATATTTAAGGTAACTTATACCAACAACCATTTAAATTCTACTCATGATTCAGAAAGGACCAAAAACCATATAGTATGCTAATTACATGGCACAAGAAAGTTTGATTCCAATTGTTACACCTTTTTCATCTTTCTGAGAAAAAAGATAATTGAACTGTTATGGTTTTTGGTCCTTTCTGAATCATGAGTAGAATTTAAATGGTTGTTGGTATGAGTTACCTTAGATATGATATAAAGATTATTTCTCAAAATAGTTCCCAAGTTTTGAACTAGTTTAAAAATAATTTTTTTAAAAAAAATCAAGGTACACTTTATTCCCATAACAGCTTCTTTTTCTGATCAAGTTTGATTGTATATGCCTTACCAACAGTCCCTGTATTAAAGCTTTTAGAATAATAACTTGTTCAAGTTAACTATGACTGCATTCTTTCATTTCCTCATCATCTAAGAAGCACGGATACTATAACATATACAAACAAAATACGAAGTGTTGTTTAGTACTATATATGGCCTCATAATTCATTATTATGATTCTTCCATGTGATGATAATGTGACCTTTCTCTGCAGATTTACAGTCAACCAATATTCAGTGCTGTTGAGAAATGGAGTTTCAACAAGTTCCCAAACAGCGGCATTGTGAATAACAATTACAAGTTGAAACTGCCTCTATTGCCAAATCTCCAGCTAAATCTTTTCAAGTTTCTTTTCAGAACAGTCTATGTGATTACAACCACTGGACTTGCAATCCTCTTTCCTTACTTCAATCAAGTTCTTGGAGTTTTAGGGGCCTTGAACTTTTGGCCTTTGGCTATATATTTCCCAGTGGAGATGTACTTTGTGCAGAACAAAGTTCAAGCTTGGAGTAAGAAGTGGATTGTTCTCAGAAGTTTTAGCTTTCTCTGTTTTCTTGTGACAGTAGTCGGCCTCATCGGGTCACTTGAAGGAATCATTAGCCAGAAACTTGGCTGAACAGTTATGCTGCAAGTTGAACAAACTTGAAAGAATTGATAGAATTTTGAAAATTTGCAGCTGATGGAAATTGAAAGGAAGGAAGGAAGAACATATTATTGACTGCTTCCTCAAGTGGTGGTGCTTTCTTTTATTCCTTATATTGTAGTTTAGTTGCTTGATTTCATATTGACAGAGTTTTTATGATTATGGGTTAATTCTAGAAAGTTGCAAAGGGTTTAATTTTGGGATACTTGAAATGCAACCAGATAAGTGAAAGTAGTTTGCCTTTCAATTCTTGAAATGAATATATATAAACTAAGCACTTTCTTTTTTTTTTTCATCTTGGTGTATTATATAATATTGTGATTACCAATCAAGTTTTAAACTTAAGCTTGGTATTCATGAAAATCACTGTTATGTAACTTTAAGTTACACTTATTAATTATCATAGTATTTTGGAGATAAATAAATTCATAAGATAGGGCGAAGATGTGGACCTTTGTGGACCTTGGTGTATTAAATAAATCCATTACATGGACCTTTGTGGAATTTTTCTTCGTCATTTCATTAGCTATTATCATTATTAGATAAGCCTGCCAGAATCTGTACCCAGAATCTCAGCTTACTTCTAGTTTACTGCTTTAATATAACATTCAAACAAATGAATCTTAAATAAAGAGTGATAATAAATAATTTTTTTTAAAATTTTAAACTTACAAAAATTTGAAAATAGAATAAGATTAAAGGAGAAATAATAATTATTAAAGTTCAAATCATTCCAACTAAATAGTTAATTTAACAGAACATTGACATTGTCAATGCATAAGGATCTTTTCATAAATGATTTTAACCATAAAAGTATTTGATGGAATAATATGCTTGTTGTTTTGGATTGATAACAGAAGTTAGGTTCTTAAAAACTCTCAGACACCATCAAGTCAGTCCATACTCAATTAGATTTTTTTTTGTTGCCCAAGGTATCTTTCAGTCCGACAGGCTAAGGACTAATCATTGTAAAATTTTGCAGGATTTGAAAGTATGAAAAAGAATCAAATAATATATTCTTCTTTAGTCTATGAAAAAGATTAGAAAGTATACCATTTGAATCTTTTAAAGACTAAATTGTATATTTCAATTTTTTAAGAACAAAGTTGTCAACATGATTTTTCAAACCTAATTGTTAATTTACTCAAAAAAAAAATCATATCACGTCATCTATAAAAACATATGAGACAACATGTCAGCGTAGATCTGGAAATGTGAGATGAGTTCTCTCATAATTGAGGACTTGTGAGTGAGGTAGGGTCAAATAGTCTATGAAAGATCTTCCAATATTGATGACAAACAAGTATCTTTTAAAATAAATTAATAATTCAATATTTAAAAGATCACTGATAATTTGATCTTTAAAAAATTGAAATATACATTAAGACCAAAAAAATATATTTATTAATCATTTTCATGGATTAAATAATATATCATTTTGATATTTAGGATTAAAAAGTATACTATTTTAACTTTTTTGGAGATTAAACTGTATATTTTAATTTTATAAAGGGCCAAATTATTAACTCGATGATTCTACAAAGACTGAATTATTATTTTACTCTGTCTTTTAACATAATACTGTCAGGTGGTCTAAGTCCATAAAAGAAATTGCCAAACCTGTCCCAGACTAAAACTACAAAATCAGTTAAGTTAATAATCTGAATTTAGTTTACCCAAACTAAAACCATAAAGGATAAAAAAAAATCCAAAAGGAGAGACGAGGACCGCACGTGAAAATGGGCTAGTTTCAAAGAGCGAAAAGCAGAGTCAACATAGTAAAAGAAAAAGAAAAAGCTTATTTTTTTATAATTAAATTTGTTCTAAAACTATAATTTGGTCCTTGAATATTAAAAATCTGCTTTTTCATCCCCAACATTTTTTCTGAGCACACAAACAATTCACTCCTTGAAAAAACACTGAATTGAGAACTCTTACTAAAAAATTGAAATAAACATTTTTGTCTGTAAAAAAAACCAAAACGTTTTACTCTTTCGTCCTTGAAAAAATAAAACGGTATAGTATTTAGTCTATGAAAATTTAGTATTTTCATAGACTAAATACTATACTCTTTCGATAATCTTTCAATGACTAAATTATCAGTTTACTTATTTTCTTCTTTTTACAAATATCAAATACTTAGTCCCATAGTTAACACTTTAGGAACTAAATAGTTAGCCTTTGTAAATAGCCAAGAACCAGAACAATATATATTCAATATCTAAAGACTAAATTATAAATTTGAGACAAATTTAGAGATCAAAAAATAAATTTGCTCAAAGAAAAAAGAAGAGGAAAGGGGTTGACCAGGCGTTCTGTGGGTGAGCTACCTGCCTCAGAAACACACGCTCTCAACAGCGTTGAATTCTTTAATAACATCATGCCTCTTTGATGCCTTCTCTCTTCACCATGTACCTCATACCATCTCATGCATTTCCAATTCATACCCCTCCACATTTACTTTATATATAAACAAATACCAAACCCCAAAAATACAAATAAAACACCCTCAGAAATATTCCAAGTTTCTCACCTGTGTCCCCTCAAAGAAATCAAAGACTGGTAGAGTTTGTTCACAAAGTTAGAAGCAAGCAAGCAAGCAAACAGAATTCTCATTCCCTATTATTCTAGCCTCTTGAATTGTTTCCTAGGGAAGGAGAATTTTAGAGGGAAAAGCAAAAGATTGAAAAGAATAGAGAGAGAGATATGGGTCGTATTCCTTGCTGTGAAAAGGACAATGTCAAAAGAGGACAGTGGACACCTGAGGAAGATAATAAACTCTCTTCTTACATTGCTCAACATGGCACCAGAAACTGGCGTCTCATCCCTAAGAATGCTGGTTAGTCAGCCATAGTCATAAACTCATAGTGTTCTTTCAACCTCTTATATATATATAATCTCTCTCTCTCTCTCTCTCTCTCTATATGTATCTATATATCTTACACTTTTGGTTCTATTGAAGGCCTCCAGAGGTGTGGAAAGAGCTGCAGGCTAAGGTGGACTAATTATCTTCGTCCTGATTTGAAGCATGGTCAATTCTCAGATGCAGAAGAGCAAACCATTGTCAAGCTTCACTCGGTTTTCGGTAACCGGTACATGAATGATTTCTTTCCTCTAGGATTTTGGTCCCTCAAGTATCAGTGTTACTCATGTTTCAATCTGGTTCCTTTTTTCTTAAATGTAGTAATGTTGCCCTTCAACATTTTAACAAGATGCAACTAAAGCCCCTGGCATTTTGTTTTTGTCCAAGTACCATTCTTGATTATGACTACAGTCCCCCCCGATCACATAAGAACATCACTGATTCCCATAATCACATGGACGAAAAGAAGATGGGAAGACTTAATTGCATCAATTAAACATTGAAGGAAAACAATGCCTTATTCAAAAATTGACAGACTCAATTGAAACGTTCATAACACTAGGACCAAAAGTGTATTCAAACCTTTTCCTTTACCAGCTAAACATAAACATATCTGCTTTCAAATTTCAATAGTACCTGTATCTTAAGGGTATTTTTTACATTCTTTTATCATCAAATATTTTACTAACAATGACCTACTGCATATTCAGATGGTCTCTGATAGCAGCCCAGCTGCCAGGGCGCACTGACAATGACGTTAAAAACCACTGGAACACCAAGCTGAAGAAGAAACTTTCCGGTATGGGTATCGACCCGGTCACCCACAAGCCATTCTCCCACCTAATGGCTGAAATCGCTACAACATTGGCACCCCCACAGGCAGCTCACCTAGCTGAAGCAGCCCTGGGCTGCTTCAAAGATGAGGTGCTTCACCTTCTTACTAAGAAGAAGATTAACTTCCAGACCCAACACCCCACATCAACAATGGGGAACAACAGTACCTCTTTCATCAACTATAAAAATGAAGAAAAGGATGACACTATTGAGAAGATTAAGTTTGGCTTATCAAAGGCTATGCAAGAACCTGAAATGATGCCCACAAGTAAACCTTGGGACTGCACTGCAGCTACATCGGCTAGCTTTGCAGGGGCTTGCAGTGCTTTCCCTACAATGACTGGGTTTCAATATAGTCCGGTGTCCTTTGCCAACGAAGGGGATGGGTCACCATGGAGCCAAAGTGTATGTACTGGAAGCACATGCACTGCCATGGATCAGCAAAGTCAGTTACTTGAAAAGCTTGAGGAAGAAAATGGAGATGATTCTAATGCTGCAAAAGAAATTAGAAATGTATCTAATATTTTCAACTCAGACTGTGTTTTGTGGGATTTACCATCAGAAGATCTAATTAATCCCTTGGTATAAGAATACACAACAGAGGCGAGAAAGAAGTCCAACATCGAGACTAAAGAATAAGCTTTCTTCTGAAGATGATCAATGATACAAATGTAGATAAGGGCTAATTTTACAGGCTATAATGATACATAAAAAAATGAAAAGCATACTTCCTTTCCTATATTTTCAGTATTCTCCTAGCCAATTATAACCTTTCTTGGAACATTGGATTAAGCAAAGTATGATGAGGATGAGGATGTATCCGCCAGAATCTGAGTACGATTAAGAAAATAAAAGAAAAATATATCAGGAGAAAATATGAAAGCAAAACTGAATAATCAACTTTTATAAATCAAAAGCAGATATAATATAATGTTTAGTTTCCATTTTCGAAGTTACCTCGAGTTGTTCTTCAGTAAATAATTCTTTCTGAACATTCCATGTATCAGCATGAGTCCGCCTGAATTCTGCAACGGCTTTTGTGACAGCAGATTTCACTGGAGACGGCTCCCCACTGAAGCGAGCCAGCAGTGTAACATGCTCAGGCAACCAGCTGAAATAAAAGTAATTGATACTTTTAGATGATAACCAAAAGAAATAAAAAAAAGGAAATGGATGGAGAGATGTATGCATAACAATATCATTAAAATGTATCAGAAAAATAAATAATTACAAAAATATTCATTCACCTTGTCCTCATAATATAATAAAAACCTTAACACAAATGCCATTAAATAAATAGTTTAATTGCAGTGAAGGCAATTTTATGAAAAGAATTAGGATACTTTCTGGCTCACCAAACTATAGATGAGTTTAAGTTATCATCAGATAGAAACACTGTATGCTTACGAAATTTTTTATATTGCCCCTTCTATAACCCAAGATAAAGAAGCATTTATAGGTGAATCAGAATTTGAAGGTGGCAGTACTTATATTGCTCACGAGATGAGGTGATTTGACAATATAGAAGAAATTATTATTGAAGCATGTAAGAAGACCGAAAAAAATCTGTTATTTTATTTTCATAAAATCACCTTAAAATTTTGACTTTTATGACTCTGATATGAAGTGATTGGCCTTGTACAGAGCTGTCACTAACATACAGATGCTCAATAATTGGGTTACAATATTGTTTCTGTCAACAAGACATACCTGGGCATATCATATGGCGCTGATAAAACAGAAGCTGCCAAAGCTAGTACAGCACCATGAATTGATGCTACAGAAGGACCAGAGTTTGCATTTCTGCATCATAAAATTTTCGGCACCATATTCAAATAAGATCTATCAAATAGCTAGAAATAGAACTAAGTGACCAATCAAGACCATATAAGATCATCAATTATCAATATATGTTTGCATATTTCACCTTGTATCTAACTCTCTTTCTGCCCATGCATGTTGCATATATCATTTATAGCAAAGAAACACAGTGCAGCTGAAAATACTCCAATCTTACAAACGACAATAGTCTAGAAGCAAATCTAAACACTTGTTCTCCAAGCAAAGAAACTCAAGTGACGTATTTTTACTTAAGGAAGCATCTTGTATGTGCGTATTATATTTACTCAAGTGTATATAAATAGACCCACATATATAGTCTCCATAACTACCTAGTTCATATACAAGACATAAATTTTAGATATCCAAACATCTCTTATAAATAGGTCACCAGGCATGTCCGAAACAGCACCTAATAATTTTTCCTGAAGGCGCACACCTAGAATTGTGGATAACTTTAGAAGACCATGCACGGGTTAACACTAAATTCAAAGATAATAAACCAGCTCTGAATATTTTTTTTCAGGCGCACTATTTGTTCTAGAAAAAACATATACATCCCAGAATAAAGGAAAAAAGAATGACCTTGTCCTTCTTCTCTTTTGAAGAGTATTTGCCTTTACATAAGCTCTATCACGGAAATCTTTGGCTAGATCTTCATCTCCACCCTTCATTAAGCCTGCTAAGACTGCTGCTGCGTGCTCTCTTACCTGGACCAGAGATCAAGTCTTCCAAGTAAGATAAATACCAGCATTCATTAAAATGCTATAGAGACAAAAATGAACAGAGTGCACATAGCACCCATAAAAACAGCAGCATGGCACTAGGCACTAGGCACAAATCAACATATGGCTTCCATCACTAGTCTGTAGTTTTAGATCCTATTAACATGAAGAACCACACATAGCCAGTGGTTTTTTATTTTAAGATAAAAGAAAGAGAGAAGAAAGGTACAAATACAACAAAAGCATAGAGAACAAGATGTCCTCAATTTAGAAAAAAAAATATTAATAAATATAAATAACTAATTAAGACTTTCCATTACCTTTAAACACCCATAAGGGAAGTTCCGCCCAAGAAACCATAAAAAAAAACAAAAAGAAAAATAATCCTCTCCCAGTGTAGATGAGTTAGGAGGAATTTTTAAAAAAATCTAGAACTTCACTCGAAGGTTCACATGTCGTATAAAGTGCAGGTAACTTCAATAATAAAGCATAGTCCTATCTGAAAATGTGGAAAAAACCAACTATTTTAAATTGCCATCCATATAGTTGGCTAAGAGCTTACCTCAACTTGGTTGTCTACTAGTAACTTCTCAACAGTTCCCCAAATTTCTTGTTTCTTCGAACATGGGAGAATGAAAGTGTGTCTGTTATAAAAGCGAATGTCATCATTAGTAAACAAATTGAGTGTAAATACAAGTTGGTGTTATCTAAAAACCCAGAAGTAAATCAGTTGACTTTGTTAAGATTTTACTACCTGCAGTTACAAGTCTAACTACAAAGCATGCGATAATTTAAACTCTGTTTCGACAAAGCAAATCCTCAGAAGATCATCATACCTATACATGAAAGTACGCAGATATGTCAATGTAGCAGATCTAGTTCGCCAGTTGGCATCATTGGCAGCAGAAAGAATCACTGACACAACCTTCTGAAGGTGAGGTTCCCAGAAAATCCTCCATTTTAGCAATTCAAATGCTGCCTTCGCTAATGTGGACAAATCTTTATTTGATGTTTCCTTCAAAAGCAAATATAATTTGTCAAAGCAAGAAAATTAATACCCTCTCTAGTCTCTGTTAGTAAAGAAATCTTCTAGATATTATAATTAGAGTCAAATACATAGCACAAACCTGCAGGGAAATCACAGGATAAAGAAGCCCTACAATCACATCAAGCAGATAAGAAGATCTCCCAGACTTCAATGATGAGATGATAAAGTAGAGTACCTACATAAAAGAGAAACAGTGAAGAATCAGCGGAAGATTTTTAAGCCAAGTAAAGTACCCATTAGAGCTATATTTAAGCAGCCATCAGTACCGTTTCCATTGATTTTACATCATCTTGTGAATCACCATCTGAATGACCATTTTCAAGATTTGCATCTACGGTACTCATCGCTTTGTCTGACTGGGTCGCATTCTGAATGTTCACAACTGCTTCAGTTGCTCGCTCTGTAAGATTCTGAACCCAAGTTGCATCTTTAAACAGAATATCAATGTTGCTTTGCCTCTCATCATGATGACTAGAATTGTATAGCCGAATGTTAGAGCACAATATAGAAAGGGTAACACCTAGAGCATGCCTCACCTGTGCATATGTAGTCAAAATTCGGTTAGGTGACTCAATACGTAATATACCTATACAATACCAGTTGTCCCCTCAACCAGACAGATGCTAGGAGAGGACCAACTCTAAAAATTTGAATGAGGTGCATATTTAGTCCTGTGTAGCACTGTTACTGAATATGGGTAAGGGTGTGTGTACAGGTATGGTGGGTAAAGCAAAATATATTCATATAAAAGATTCTATAATATGTAAATTTTACAATTCTTAATTGTTGAGATTTAACGGTCCTAGTCCAAGTCTATGTGATAGATAGTTAGGCTTGTGTATGCATATGAATGTGGAGAGAATGTTGTTCGACAAAAATGCCTTAAGGCAATTTAATATAGTATCCTCCCACATTTTATACCCTTTAACTTCCTCTTATTTCTCCAATATGGGACTTCAAGTATCCCCAACATTAATAATAAATAATAAATATTTTCTAATGCATAATCAATTTCTATAATTATTTAACAAATATTTTAAATTAAAGAAAAAATGTCAAAAACCAAAAATAAGAAAAAAGATTATGACATCAACGCTCTGTGGAAGATTTTAGGATTAAAAACATTAAATTAATAAAAGAATCCAGGTGGCTCACGCCACTCAACCACCAGACCACAACTATTCATCAACCTCATCCACAGTTTTGAACCCCAAGTATTCATTGTCCTCAAATTCAAAACTGATGTGGCAAGGCTAAATTTTAAAATAATAATTATAATAATAATAAACTACATAATTTTTTCCATACCCATACAGGTATGTACCTGGTATAGGTATGCCTCCCACCAAGCTGTATCAGTGCTTCTTAGATAAAGTCAAATTCAATCAGGTGATTGATAAAAGAAATGGAAGTGAAGAGAATGCTTTTCTTTTTTCTTTTTTTGCCTGGGAGTGAAGAGAATGCTTACTTGGGCTGATGAGTGACACATATTGTCAAGTACTTCCTTCAAAAGTGTATTGTGGAGTTGAACTTCAGCAATTGGCATTTTATGTGGGGATATTTCTATAAGTGCAGCTGCCAAGAAAGTATATCGCTTTGCTGTCACAGTAGTAGGTACTGTTGGAGGTAAAGATGCCATCAAAGAATCTAGAATTTGCTGCCTCAATAAAGGAACCTTTGTTCCATACTTTCCTTTACCAGTAACTGCATAACGAATACAAGAGGCCCACTCAGGAACCGACTCAACAGATTGTGCTAGAATAATATTCTTCAACTGGGGCATCAACCAGCTATCCCATTCTCCTGATAGACCATCAATATCAGAATGTAATACACCCGCCAGAGCTTCAGCAGCAACACATTGTTTAGACCTCTCCTTGGCACTAGTAAACTCATCTAATGCACTTTTAAGAGCCAATACAACAGGCATGCCACATTCTTGAACTAGCCGCTTAAAAATACGTGCAAAATTTGAGTAGAAAGAATCACTTCCTAAAAAGGAGATCCAACTTGGAGTTCGTGGCCATGAAGCCGAAAATTCAAAATAGAATCGGGTTATGGATTTGTCTGCTAGGCTTTGGAAACTGGAATCTCCATGACCTCCTCTTGAAGACGACGTTTCAGTATCACTTATAATATGAACATGAGAAAGACTATTCAATGTCTCATTAAAAAACCCCTCCTCTTGAAAAGACTGAGTTAAAGCTGCTTCAAGGGATGATTTTCCTTGCAAATCCTCAGACATGACAGATTTCTCACTAGCAGACAACTTATAAGGTGATTCCTTTAGCAGTGTATTTAGAGCAGATATTGCAAGTATTCTTGTTTGAGGAAGTTGGCTTTTCAAATTCTTTAAAAAGTGCCCTAAACAAAGTATAGTGTAGATATCATGAAACATATGTCAGTAAGATTGACTTTGAAAATGGCCATAAATTAAAAAGATAAAGATTTGAAAGCAAACAAGAAGCCATGCATACCAGCAGTTTCACTTAGGATTTTTGATGACGAACTTGGGTGGTTCCTAGAAGCCAAAGCCAACAGGAGCAGAACTCTGTTAGCCATCAAATTATACCTGAAAATACAAAGAAACTTATAAGCCAATGTTTAGAAAGTTAAAGAATATCTAAACAGAAAGCACAATATTGTCAACTAATTGATAATAAGTGAGCCAAACAACCTCTAAATAGAAATAAATCTAAAATAAAAGAAGACAGGCCAAATGATTAGGAAAGTACCGCCAATGCAAGCCAGTAGAATCAAAACTCATAGAACCAATCTGAGAAACCAATTCTGAGAAATCTGGTCCACTGGTATGATTTTCGGACATCCTGAAAAAGCTTTTAGATACTCCAGAAAAGTGGATGTTGTACTTTACAAAAAGCTGAAAGAAATAAAGTAATGTCAAACAAGACAAATTGCACAATAAAAAAGTAATAATCTAATAGGGGGATACGTTTACCTCATTAATTGATTTCTGGGCTTTCAAAGATTCATGATGCGAACTTCAAGAGAAGGATAAGCATTAGTCCCTTACATCACATGGCATAAAAAGAAAATTGAAAACAAGAAAAGAAAAACGGTTATACCTTGAAAGAATCCCCAAGATAAATGAAGAGAATGACTTTGGATCCTGATGTGTAGGAAATTGTAAGAGAAAGAAAATATATTCGTCTAAAAAAATAGAATAAAAAATAATAACATCATTTTCAATAATCACCGTTGTCAAATGCTTGAGAACTGTTTGTGAGGCAAGAACTGAACAAGAGCCCAGCACTGCATATTCCTCTGCATTGGCATCCCGCAAATTGTTGGTAAGAGTGACAACACATTTTGAAATCATAGATGGCCATCTCTTGGTCATCTTCAAGAGAGCTTTTCCTGCAAGCCTGACACCATGTAACAAATTTCAGTAAGGCATCATAAACACTGAACCATATTTGAGTACTGCAACCCCAAGGACAGAAAATCAAGATAAACATCAACATACCAATTTATTGAGGACTTCCAAGGAAAAACTGTTTAAATTATACATAGATTGGACTGTACAGATACATCAGACTAATAGTTTCAAGCTATCAAATTAAATATTTTTCAAATGCCAGGTGGAATAAATTAGCAGATGATTTAATAGGCAATGCAATAATACCTACATACAATAAACATACTTTTTTTACTATGATCCCAGGCAAAAAATTCAATGAGGAACCATAACTGAAATATAAAGCTCAGAAGTGATAACAAAGCTGTATGCCCCCTTTTTTTTCTTCCTGCCTTTTTAAACTATTGCCCATTTATTATTACGCAATTTGATTATCTGAGCTCCTTCAAAAGAAATCTTTATACTTTGTTTATTCATTAAACATAGTCATTTGATTAGCCAGTCAAAATTCCAAGGTGAGGAGAAATGTATATTATATTAAGGTGCTAAACAAATTCTAATAGTTACTAGTTACTGAAAACAGAAATCAGTAAAATACTAGCTAAGGTCTTGTTTACTCACATACGGACAGTTTCATAACTATGCAAAGAGAGATTTAAAAGATCATCCACCAAAAGAGTCACATGATCTGATGCGCAGAAATTCCCACTCATACGGTAGAGATGATAAGATGATTGTGAAGATCTCCATGTATTGTGCATGAATGCTTTGTCAATAAGCGCCCATCTAGGCCTAGAACAAAAGCAAAATATTTTTAATTCAGTCATTGGTGCATAGTTCCTGTAATCAATAACACGGAATCAAAACATGTGTACCTTTTCTTTCCTTTCGAATGAGATGATACAATAAAGTTTATAGGAGGTTCTATAATCGCAGCAGATTCCAACTTCCAAGCCTGTCGGTGACTAGACCACTCATCAAATTCCAAACTACCTATGCAGGAAAGAATGAACCGGATAAGTTAGGCTGTGATAACCGAATACAGAAATTGGAGTCAAAATTATATGCTGAAGGGGCATTCTTACCATAGTTTCCTAAAGCATCCATGATACGAATAATTAATATCAATAAGATGCTGTCATCTGACTTTTTCTCTAGTACATATCTGTTAAAAAACCCAAAAAAAAAAGTCATTGGCAGTCATGCTAATCACAAGTACAAAAGTTGAAGGAATCACATAAAGAATAGAATTTGACTATGATCCTTACTTGCATGCTTCATGTACAACCTCAGTGGCTTTTTCTCGCAAAGCAGCACTACCAACAGTAGAACCTGTTGCTCCAGCGATCAAAAAGGTATGGTCTGAATCTTCAGCCATTCCACTCTTCGAGGTAGGAAGGAAATCAGGCAAGCATGAAAATAGACCTTGCAACGATGATTCAATCCGTAACAGAGTCACTTTCAAGTGCTCTTTCTCATCTCCTGCACAATATATTACATTCCATATGCTTCAGATCTTATGTACGTTAATATCAGGAATTTTCATCACAAAGCACTAGGGTAAAAAATGTGTTATATGACCTACACAAATCACTAGGTCAGAAAGCAAATTACTTGAAAGCAGAAACGATAATCCAAATTATCAGTATCAACACATAGAATATTCAGAAAAGAAGCATGCATACTTGGTAATATCAAACGTCTGACTCAGTCAGAAAGTGATTCAAATAGGAAATTGTGCATCAAAGTATAGATAACTTGAGAGAAATGACCTCATTTCTTTTACCTTGATCAACATGAATTTTATTTTGGCATATATTCAAAAGATCATCCAAAGCTGACTTAAAGTGTATGTCCAAAAGCTCGTTTGCAAACTGAACTTCTTCATCACAAGGAATATGCCACTTTGGAATCAATCGTTCATCATTAGAATAATCTTTAGTGCTAATCCATTCTTCTAGAACAGCAGCATCAGGATGACTAAGAATGCACCTATAAAACCAAATTGTAACATTACATTCGCAAACAAAAATCTATAACCACAAAAGCACAAGCAAATAAGCTGTATACATACTTGTATTGATCAATGGGATAATAATGAATCAGACTGCCAAGCAGGGAGCGAAGGAGATGATCAGCAGCCCCATTAACCTGTCATTGACACAAACAATAAAAGGATTTATGTATACAGTAAGGAAAACTGGAATTACCAAACTTCATGTTTATTAAGAACATATTTAATACTACAGAGGAGAACATGGTCAATTTCTTGAAAGAAATGATTCAGATGCAGTAGAATATGACCTTCCAAGAAGGTGAGTCAAAAGCCAGGAAAATGGCCTCTTTGAACTGATCCTTGTAGCGAAGAAGTGCTGGGCCTCCATATGTGATGCCAACTGACAATGTTTTTAGTTGATAGTCAATTGCAGCCTCAAGAGCTGGTGAAAGTGTGGATCTAACCTGAAAGGGAAAGCTCTTGACTTTAAGAGAATCCAGTTACAGCATAGCAATGAAAGAAAACCAACATCAAAAAAAAAAAGGTACCTTTGTTGAAGCAGAAGCGTTGAAATTTCCACCACCTCCAAATCCTGTGCCTGGTGTTCCTTTCAGCGAGGATATGACAGATAATAATATTGGCTCAACAACTTGACTAACTGCCTCTTCTGGGTTTGAGTGCATACATGCACAACAGAGAAGTCCAACCTCTGCAATAGCTCCAGGAAGAATATTTGTCCTCACAAACTTGGAAATTTTCTTCAAAGCCTGTTATATATTCAGTGAAGCATAATATTATAAATCAGCCCAAAAATTGTCACATGAAGAAATATCTACAGTATGTATAAACTGTTCTTAAGTGATAAATCGATACCTGATTATACAATGGTTTTGAAAGCCTTCCAAGCAGGATTTCAAGCACGCAAAAGTAGTATGGACCATCATCAACCAGAAAGGTCCCTGATGCTGCTGATGAGTGAAGACCTTCATTTCTAACACACATGAAACCAATTGTTCAATTATAAAAGTGGAAATGCGGAATTATAAGCAGACTTAAAATCCAATGATACACCACAGCACCAAATAAAAATTCAAGCAAGAGAATTAGAAATTTGGCACCATTACTTACATAACACTGCTGGGTTCCAAGTGCAAAAGTAAGGAGAATAGACGACACAAGAATTCATCCAGCCATTCAGAAAAGCGAATCATTGGCATAAATGACAGATCATCAATTTTATCATCCAATAAAGCCAACTGCAATAACAGGGTAAACAGATTAAACTTTATCTCAGGAAATAAGACATGTTCAACGTTTCAGAAAGCCATGCTCTTACATTGGAAAAAATGGAACCAATTAATTGCATAGTAGCCAATGTTTTCGGAGGGTCATTAGCATCCATGCCAAGCAGTGCATTGGACAATGAAACCACCACAAGATCAATGAATGCACCATCACCATCACCAAGATCAACTGGTTTCAAAGAGGATGCCGATAAAGATGTAAAAAATAGTGAACGCCCAACAAATGCTACAGACATAACAGCAATTTTCAACTGGTGGGTGGCAGTCATCTGACTTGGCAAAAAAAATTTGGTCAGAAAAACAAGCTAAATTAAGGAAATGCTATAAAGAGGGTGAGGATAACGTCTTATCACATATTTGAGACTCCATCAAGGATGGAAAATAAATACTGTGGACACTCTTTGCATTACAAATGTGTAACTTCTGAAATTATACAATAAAAAAAAAATCAATCAGGACTGCTAACCGTTTCAAGAGCCATATGGAACCGAGAGGCCACAAATGGCAGAACCAATGAAGGTTCCACATATGACAATATAGAAGTTGCTGCAGCAACAGTTTCAGAGAGATGCTCATTTTTGCTGTATTGACCACGATCAATTAACTTAAGCACTGACTTAACAAAGAGAGCCCTCTCTGGTCCCCCAAGATGCTGCTCAGATTGCCTGCTATTATCTGTAGTCCTACGTACAGAACTTTATTAGTTAAATAAAATATAACATAGCACAAGCAGAGTAGATGCCAATTTTTTGTATTGATTCTTACTGTTGTTCATGCTGTAGACGCTTCTGGAATTGAATCACCAAATGGAACAAAAATCGCTCCAATGAGTAAGTCCATCGACCACCATTTGAGGGATGATAATATCTACAAGAATAGACACCAGTAAACAACTGAGGAAATAACTAAATCGAAAAGAAGGCATACCTGGAGACAGAAAATGTGTATAAACTAACTGTTCCAAGATGTTGACCAATTTCTCAAAGTGCTGCTGTGCTGAACTACCAGGTTTTAATAGATATACCTACATTTTCAGTCATAGAAGATTAATTAAATAAAATTAAGAAACCAACAGCATGATAAAAGCCAGGCACAGCATATCAACTAACAATGGATTTGGAAATAGCCTTTGCTGGGGTGGCAGTTTTGTTGGAGAACAAGAATCTTGTGTTTCTTGGGACATCCATAGGAAAGGGATATGATCCACTTCCATTTGCAACAGGAACCTGCAGAAGTACATGCATTAAACTCTATGGATTCATCCAGATTACAATACAAATTTCAAATATGAAATAACAGATGCAAACACAGGCTCAAATGCGTGGGAAATTTATAAAAATTTATAAAGCAAAAATGTTACGGGAACCCTAGCAAACTCATAATATACCAAATATATCAGGAAAGCACCCAGATATACTAAATATTCAGAACAGATTAGCCCAAGGCATCGTCAAATGCATAAATTTCTTCATGACAATGCCAAAAACACAAGGCTAGTTTTGCTCAGGTGCACCTTTAAAATGATTTGTTGATAAATTTTATTTGCAACAATAAACAAAGTTATCAAAACTAGTCTATAAGGTTTTGACATAAGCTTCAAATCTAGTTTCCCAGACAGACAATATGTACCTACTACTAGGTCAACTTTAGTTACATTCACATCAATTGTTGAAATATCTAACCAAATTATAAGTTAGAGCAACAGTGCTAAAAAATCAATATGCTCACCTCAAACATATTTAAGAATCTAGCAAAAAGTGTAGGCAAGAAGCACTCCCAATCAACATTGTGGTAATTTTTTATAGCACGAGCTATAACAGCTGCCCATTGACTGTTCCAGAATTGACAATTTGGCATAGAGTCCCACAAGTCTATACACTCTTTTATCCAATCACTGTCATGCCAATAATAATACATAAGTTCCCACCAAGTCATGTCAGAAATCATTCAGATGGTGCCAATATAATAAATATGCTTCTTACTGCGAGAAAAATGCTTCATTGTCCAAATTTGTCGGAAGAAACAGTCTTGCGAATCCAGATCCTTCAAAGGATGAATTATGCCATGGGTTTTGCAATAAAGATCTACAAAATTTCAATCAACACCTATAAGGAGTACAGACTACAAAATTATGACAGCAGTATCACTAATGCCATTTGCGAATCCAGAACCATGTTGAATATTTCAAACAGTATAAGTACGCACAAGGAATGAGGCTGAATTTGATCTATTTTCAGTTAAAACAAACCTTTTGAACACCAACAATGATATGAAACTTCAAAACCCCATAGTTTCACATATGATGTTGTTTAAAGAAACAAATGCTTCCATAATAGATAAAGGCACATTCATCCAAATTCCATCATTCACTCACTCCTTTTAAGAGTTATTAGAAAACATAAAAGGATATCTCAACAAGCTTGCAGCTACATTTCTACTTGACAAAACCATAGGACAATTTACTAAATTTAGTCCAATACCATTTTGAAAACAGAAGGAGAATACTGCTCATAAAAGACAGATTAGCATTATGGAGAAACTACGTCAGAGCACTCACTTAAACTCAGTCCATATCTCAAAGGCAGAACCTGATCCAAAGAACCTCCGGCAGGACCGGACAAGGGAAGTTATAGTTTCAAAATGGCGCTGTCTTAATCTCCAACCTTCTGGCCCTGTACTTCTGTAACAGTATTAATAATCCAAAACCATTAGCCCAACCTTTTAAATTTAACATCTACAAAGGATTAGATTGTAAAATCCAAATGCAATTCAGAACTTTTGGATTATCAAGAGTTAGTAAAGATGTTCAGAAGATAATTTGGAAATCAAGGACAAATTTAAGTGAAGGACAAACATAAATATAAAATTACCTAGTGAAATGTGTAAGAACCAATGTATCATACAAAGGCCGCCACTCAACAGTCAATGATAATTTTTTCCTGTACTTGTTGAGAAGTCTGACTAATAAATTTCCCCATCTAACCTAATAAACAAAAAATAAGATAATCATTTAAGGGCATGCAGGTGTATGACGAAAGAGAACCTCACAATTCGTGAGACACAATGAAGCACCTGTGCATAAAGCTTGTTACAGGACATGTGAAACAATTCTAGGCCCATCTTAATAATTGCCTGAACATCTTCCAAAGATACATCACTTTTCGCCTTCAAGAAGCTGCATGATGAATAAAAAGTTTTGTTACAATCCAACTTCTATCTCCATTCAAACACAAGCATTGAGTGGAAAAGTGACACTTCGTTCAGTTGTAATGTAATTCATTTTTAGAAGCAATAAAGACCACAAGAATGGCGCAGCACTTAATAACAAGTAACTTAATTACAGAGCTGCAGAGTGCTGAAGAAATTTAGTTTTTCAAGTAAGATATTTTTTTTAGATATTAAGCAACAGTTAACTAACAAAATTATTTAGCAGCTAGCTTTAATTCCCATGTAGACTCACAGAAGACGAGACTATTAATAGAAGAGAATAAACAAACAAGAAAGAGTAGAGATGAGAGAAATCATGCCCAACCAAATTCTAACTCCATCCCCCCTTCACAAAAAAAAAATGAAAAAAAAAATCCAACCCCAAGTATTTCAGTCAAGTAATCTGGAAATGCAACGGTTTTCACCTCCAAAGAGCATGAAATGAATTTGTTTACTATTACTACTCATCACTTCCCAAACCCATCCTGACAATCTCTGATCATACCAAGAATCACTATCTCAAAACTTCAAACCCCAACGAATTCACTCGCCAGCACCAAATCAATCGAAACGAAACAGCACAAATTGACGAGGCGCAGCAGCCGAAACACACAAAGAAAACAAAACGAAACGAAACGAAATGCGCAGAAAAGAAAAAGAGAGAGAACTGACAGGTCGAGGACGGAGATGTATTTGAGGGTTGAAAAGACGGAATCGGGATCGTCGGGGCGGTAGGACTCCCTCACGGCGGCTATGACGCGAGCGAAGGATTCTTTCTCCCTGACAGTCTGTGCGGCCACCGGCGCCGGCAGCCATGCATTGTAGAGATGCATTGCGCGGAGAGGAAGAAGAAGAAGATCAGTGAAGGAAGGAATTGGAATAGGAATTGTAGAGAGAGAAACAAGAGAGAGAGTGTGTGAGGATTTGGCGGTGGGGAAGATGAAGGAGGGTATGAGTATTAAGTAGGAGAAGAAAATTGGGGGCAAATTTCTTAGAGAGAAAGTTAAGAGAAAGAAGAAAGTCTACGAAGAAGACAAGAAGAGAAGGAGAGAGAAAGAGAAAGAGGAAGAGAGAGAGAGAGAGAGAGAGGCCTGCTTGGATGGCAAGAAAAACTGAAAGAAAGAGAAAGAAAAAGATGAGAGAGAGGTTTATAATACAGATAGATTGACTTTGTTTTTTCAGCCACATCGCACAGATCTTAAACTTAAGTGTGTAGTAATTACAAATTGTGTATTTTGTATGTAGTGAAATGAAATGCAACAACACCACATTACATTACATTACACACTCATTCTTCCACTTCTTCCATGTGCAAGCAATAGCACAATAATACCACATTGGGAAACTCTCAAAATTTTGTTTCAATACTTTTTATTTACCAAAAATAATTTTGGGTTTGTGTTAAACTTGCATATAGTATTTCTTTAATTTTCATTATTAGTGACAACTGTGTGGTGCGTGGTAAGCGAGTTGCATTGCAAATTAAAGATTTTGGGTTCCAGCTCAAAAAATAATATTGTTAGGAGAATTTTAACTGTTCGTTTTTTTGCTCAAATGAAATTAATCTTCATTTAGATCGTTATAGAGAAACACATGATTATATCAAAATAAAAATCATTATTAGAAATGTAATAAAAAAATTGAAAAGTTGATAATTTAATCATAAAAATGATTTTTTTTTTTAATTTTGNAGAATACTTTTTAATCCCTGAAAGATTAAAATTATATACTATTTGGTTCATCAAAAGAACGAATTAGTTTACCGTTTTAATTTTTCAAAAGATTAAACCGTACATTTTAATTTTTTAGGGACTGAATTGTTAACTCAGTAATTTTTAGAGATCAAATTATTAGTTTACTCATAATATATTAAGTATAAAATAAAATAATAGAAAACTATTGAAAGACAGTTACATGTTATAAAGGTGGAGTGAAGAAGTGCATGTTGTGTGAAAAGAGCATAATGGGGTTGGCTTTTTGGTGAAAAGAAAGAAAAGAAAAAGGGTTAATTAGAAAATGAGATGAGAGATTGGTTGAGATCCACAGCGTTAGGTTCTCTTTTTTTTTTTTTTCTCTTTTCTTGACTTTATAACGTCACACCAAACAAAAAGAGGCCAGAATCTGAGTGGATACCTGATACCTGCGAAGTCGAACCCATGAGCCACCCTTACCACTAACGAGCGTAACGGGTTGGATATTCGATCATTTTGTTATCATCTGTATTTATATTTGTTTATTTAATTCAATATATGTGTTTTATTTGTATTCAATAATTTAGTATATGTACTCGTATCCTATTGTATATTTGGAATCCAACGAGTATCGTAAATATTTGAAATACTTGAAAATAATAAATATAGGATAGGATATCCTAATTCAAAAATTAGATATATTTGATATCTGATATCTAATATCCGTTAATTAAAATAAAATAATAAAAATTGTATAAAATATAATAAAATATTTATATTATAAAGTATCGAATACTGAATACTCTAACTATACGTTCATTTCGGACGGATACTAGATAGTTGAAGACTTGAAGTAATATCTTTATTCATCTGATATCCGATAATTTTTTATTTTTTACTACTCGTACCCTATTCGATATATATTAAACATCGAATATTTTTTACAAATGAATTCGAACGGGTATCCTAGATACCCACCCAAAACTATCATCCCTACTTACCGGTAATCGATAGTCAATACTCTACATCTAAAGCCAAACCAACAAAGACTTTTAAGTTAGCCAATAAAAAGTTATCCAGTTGGTTAAAGTTTGAACATTTACTTCACAAGTGCAAGAATTCAAATCCTCTAATCCATGTGAGGATCTTATTTGATGAGTTATACATAAATTTCTTTCATAAATTCTCAAAGAAGTCGGAAGATACTCTTTATTGACACTATATAACTCTTATTATAATATACAATAAAATAGTTTTAAATCATTTGATAATTTTGTTTGTTTCTATAATTTTAATTTAATAATCTTTTTTACATACACGTTAGGACATGCAAATTCTATAATTTTCTTATGCTTCAATCTTTGTTCTTTTTCGTCTGTTTGATTTTCGAAGTTTTGTTCTAATTAATACAGATTCGATTTGTGTCGCGTACCTAATTATAATAAGTTATATAATGTCAATAAGGAGTGACATAGTTGATTAAAATTTGAACTCTTATCCCACAAGAGCGATGGTTCGAATCTTCTAATCGATGAGAGTCTTATTTAGTAGGTGATATGTACATTCCTTTCGTAAATCTTCAAAGAGGTCAGGAGGTGTTTTCCTAACCCTAATAGGATACTGGTATTTACCCTCACTTAAACTTTTTGTTAAAAAAAAAATAATAGGAGTTATATAATGAGAATCATTGTATTTACAATATCTCAAATTTAGAATCTCACTTAAACTATACCAAATTGTTTATCACTTTTAATAAATGTAACTAATTTAGGGTTCGACCCTTACCTTACTCAATCGATAGGTTGCTAGAGTTGTGAGGTGAACGAAAATGTACAAAGAGCTTCATATGGGTGGCACTACAAAAAAACTTAAGCCAGAGAATTAAGAAACAACAAGTGGAGAAAAGTATCTAACCTGAATTAGAGTCACGATGACGATATTTATCGTGGAAGACCTTATACAAGTTAATCAAGAAGAGTGAGTTGAGGTCTCAAAATCTTTAAGATGTCAAGGTCAATTAATAGAAAGATAAAATAATTGTTATCTAAAAAGTAAAAGATAAAGTTTGCTAAACTCAAATCGTGAGTTAAGAGAAGTTGACAGATGCTCAAATAGTAATATATCAAACTTTGATCCCCCTCAAATAATAATCTTTGTTGGTTTAGTATATATATACTTGAAAATAAAGAAAAAGAGAATGTTGGGAAACCATGAACAGTACTTAAAGATGCGAATCCAACATCATCCTCTTCTTTTGAGTCAAAAGTGGAATATACTTGCCACTCTTACTTGCCAATTTGATGTTTCCCTTTTTACTATTATATATGTCTCTCACTACTCACTAGTCTCCACCATTATCAATAATCGAGGTAGACAAACAACCATAGTTGTTATGGAATCATTTCTTAGGATTTGATAGGTGGGTTTCACTTTAACAATTCACTCATTTTGTGTGTAGTCTAAATAATTGTGTCCATCTCTCTCTCTCTTTTGATTTTTTTTCTTTGAAAAAAAAAGTCTATTTTAGGAAATATATATTTAATATCTG
>QANZ01024844.1:0-44623 GCA_003254925.1 Chamaecrista fasciculata | reverse complement strand
ATAACATATATATTATTTATATAAGTTGAGAATTCAATCCTTTAATGTTTAATTTATATAATTTAATCTCCAATATTATTAACTTGTATAATCAATTACTGTAAAATATAATCAATGATATATAAAATAAATAAACTTATAATTTGAAAAACATACAATATGTCGTTAATTTATTAAAGGCTAAAGTGCACATTTGGTCCCACAACTTTAGCAAGGGTCTCAATTTGGTTCCATAACCTTTTTTGTTGCAATTTTGGTCCCATAATTTTTGAAAACGTCTCACCGTTGGTCCCAAGCTAATTTCCATCCGTTATCTGCCGTTAAATCCACTTCACCCATATTTGCCACGTCATCATTCAACTTAGTATGTCAGATTATCTTTAATGGCAAAAAATGGATGGAAATCAGCTTGGGACCAACGGTGAGACGTTTTCAAAAGTTATGAGACCAAATTTGCAACAAAAAAAGTTATGAGACCAAATTGAGACCCTTGCTAAAGTTGTGGGACCAAATGTGCACTTTAGCCTTTAATAATTTAACGACATATTGTATCTTGTTTTTCAATCTGAGTTAGGATTTTAGTTTCTTTTTTTTCATCAATTTTTGCATTATATATCATTAACCACGTAGATTTTGTCGGTAATATTTGGTTAAAGTAAGAGAAAAGAATAAAATTGACTAAAATGTAAAACATTTGGGACTAAATTGACAGTTGGTGTAAAGATTAGGGAGGAAATTAATACTTTTGCCCATAGAAAACTGTCGTTTATGTTTATGTGCTCGCATCTCATCTCTGTGACTACTGTGTTTAGGGTTTTCGCAAGAACCGTTATTGGTGTTTGACATAACACTCTTGAGCTTCCTTCTCACACTCTCTGACTTCCTACGCAGAATTTTCATCCTCATCGAATCTCTCACACCAAAGCTTCACTTCTTGCCAACGATGGAATCTGAGAAGAAAGTGGAGGTGGAAGACCCTGAGAAGAAAAAGAAGAAAGAAGAAAAGGTTTTTTTTTAATCACCATCGTCATCATCTTTTTATTTTTAAGTGTTTTAATTATTGTTTACAGTAGTTCAGGATATTGATGCTTCATTGAATCATTTCGATGGTGTTTAATGGGATTGTGGTGTTTATTCAGTTAATCCATTTTCGCGCTTAGTTACTTCTCCTTGCTTGGAAAGTATTAAATTTGGTTAGGATTTAGGTCTGTCTGAGTTAATCTTTGTTCTCAGAGGATTTTATGATGGAAGGCAAATTTACTAGCTTATAAGTGTAGTTAATTAATGTAATGGGATTTGGGCTGACTGTTGTATTATTGACTGGTTTTTTATTAAATTTTCGGTTAAATTTGTGGTTTGAAACCTCCCTGGGTTTGGGGGTTTTAAATCTTAATGGTTGGAAATTGTGATCTGGCTCAGTATTTGATTACTTGGTTTTTTATGAGCAAAATATTTGCTAAGAAATTTTGTTCCCTTTCTTTATTAGCCTTTATGAAGTGGTTGATGTGAGTGTCATTGTCATTTTGTTTCAGATCAGCTGCTGAAAAAAGAGTTAGACAAGTGTTGATGGCCAGGGGGTTAGTTTTTTGTTGTTTCTAAGTTCTATCTCTTTCTTACTTGGATTCCTAATTCCTCATATCGCGTGGCTTACGGCAAGTGGCTTCTTCAAACTCCCACCAAGAAATCAGGGTTGGCAATTGGGTGAAGCATTTTTTAATTTGAAAATTCAGCTAGAGAATTAGGGAAATTCCAACTCACATATCTGTTTGCGTTGAGGGGCTAAATATTGGTATGGATGTTGCTAAGAGCAACATCAGCTCTGAACCTTCAGCTTCTTACATTTGTTACAAAGTAGCAAGTCTCACAGAAACCATACTGGACACAAAGCAGACTGCAAATTTGAAAGATCGGTATGTTCTTGGTGAGCAGTTGGGTTGGGGACAGTTTGGTGTTATTAGAGCATGCACTGACAAGCTGACTGGAGAGGTTTTGGCCTGCAAATCGATTGCTAAAGATCGATTGGTTACTTCGGATGATCTGCGGAGCGTAAAACTCGAGATTGAGATAATGGCTAGGTTATCAGGGCACCCTAATGTTGTAGATCTCAAGGCAGTTTATGAAGAGGAAGATTTTGTTCATCTGGTGATGGAGCTTTGTGCTGGAGGCGAGCTTTTTCACCGGCTAGAGAAGCATGGACGATTTTCCGAGTTCGAAGCCAGGGTTCTCTTTAGGCACCTGATGCAGGTGGTTTTGTATTGTCATGAAAATGGGATTGTTCATAGAGATTTGAAGCCTGAGAACATTCTCTTAGCTACAAGGTCCTCTTCGTCTCCTATTAAATTGGCAGATTTCGGGCTTGCAACCTACATCAAGCCTGGTACTTGTTGTTTCCTTTGCTTCATTTGGAGAGTATTATTCTTTTGCAATTCTATCGCTTCACTGCAAATGCAAGTTATATTCATTTGCTTCAAATTGGACTTTGTTTAACAGGACAAAGTTTGCATGGGTTAGTAGGAAGTCCATTCTATATAGCTCCAGAGGTGCTTGCAGGTTCATATAACCAGGCTGCTGATGTTTGGAGTGCAGGTGTGATACTTTACATTCTACTTAGTGGGATGCCTCCTTTTTGGGGGAAGACCAAGTCACATATATTCGAAGCCGTTAAAGCAGCTGACCTGAGGTTTCCGTCGGAACCTTGGGATCGCATTTCTAAATCGGCTAAGGATTTGATCAGGGGAATGCTATGCACAGAACCTTCTCGAAGGTTCACCGCTCAGCAAGTTTTGGGTAAGTTTAAGACTTGAGTTTTGTTCATAGTTAATGCTTATTTAAGCTATCTTATTCAATTCTTGAGCATATTAGGCTAGCAGAATTATGGCTATTCAAATGATATAAAGATGTTTATTATCAAATATAACTCATGTAAAGAGTATAGACTGTTGTTGAACATTGAATAACTTGGAGCAATAAGAATATGCCTGTTCTGATGAGCTCCCTATGGCATGAGCAATCTATTAGTGCAGTTTATTTATGACAAGTAGTCCAGACTTAAGCAATTAATTGATGTCGCAATGTTCAAGCCTAAAACCTTTGATACTAATAAGGAGATATTCCATGATCCTATGCAATCATTATGATATATGCATGTACTATTTATTGAATATTGTCTGCAACTGTTTAGTTTTCAAGACCATCACTATAGAATGAGTCTCTTTTCTTGATTTCATATATTCATTTGCCATTGACAGCACTATTTTCATATCGGAGCTGCTTGTTTTGAATGGTGTTCAAAGTTACCATCGAGATTGCTCTAATTTAGGCAGTGATATCATGCAAATGCAATTATTGATCTCTGTGCATTTACTAATGCAATTTTTTCCTTAACTTTCTCTTGTTTTAAAGGCTCCAAGATTGTTATTTTATTTATTTTTCATTCATTAATTGATCATTTGGAGAGTCATTTGGTCTTATATTTAGCATCCCTTTTTTTGATATGGCACCAAATATATCTTTTTAATCCTCCTTTTTCCTCTGTAGATCATTGCTGGATGGAAAGCAATGAAATAAATCCTGAACAGCTAAATGAACATGACACCCAAAGTTGTGGAGAATGGGATGTTGGTGACAGCTCATTCTCAGTGTCCTTAATGAGCAGGAATCAGGACATCAGCTTTGGTCCTGAATCTCCAATTTGTGATGCTCAGTCGCCTACTTTCACATGCCGATCATCATTTTCTTCTTTTCTGGTAGAACCAACGACTCCGTGTTCAGCTGCAAGTGGGTTTTCATTTCAGAGCTCTGGTGCTTCCCCTGGTTTGGAATTCTCTTCTCCTGTTCCTTCTATGCCTAGCTTTGCCTTCCTCAGTCCCAATCCCACTGCTGAGAAAAAGAGTTGTACATTAGAGTTCTCAACCGACACATCTAATGTAAAGACAATTGTTGAAGGTACATGTTTAGTATTTTGTCTTCTTGTAATCCATCTCCACTTTCCTTTGGTCCTTGAATATGAAATAATCTTTCCACAATGTTTTTGCAGAAGCAAGCTTGGGAAAACTACTTCTACTACCAGATTCTACCCTTTGTTTTGGACCAATTGTTAAAGTGATGAGTCGCAAGACGGTGGAGACTAAGAGGACGGGTGGTACAAATGGGAATAGGGTTTTGGGAATCCACAGCAAGAGAAACCGCACAATTGGACTTGGTGAACGTGAGCAACTTGACCTCGTGGTTACTGAATCGGTCATCCGATGGGCATCTTGCACACAACTACCTACGTCACTTAGGTCATCATTTGTCTGTTAAAACCTTAAGATTTCTTTGACAGATAATTGAAGAGAGCATGATGCAGTGACCCAAGTTGGCATACCTGTGGAAATTTTGCCTGCCTAACATGTATATGATTTCTGTATTGGAATGGTTGTTGCTGTCTTCTGGTTGATGCTAGTTTTAGTTTAGATTTAGCGGCGATTGTATGATGGTGGTGTTGTGTTTTTTCTTGTCAAGTAGTGGTTCTAATTTTCCTCAACATCCTTGTTTTTCCTTTGCCATTGCCCCTTCTGATATGTCAATTACCATAAGTGTGCTGAGTATGCCTGTCTTTGTAAAGGAAGTGGTTTTGATAGTACTCCAGTTATCACAACTTGGTGTTTTCTGTAAGCTTACTTTTTCAACATCCTGTAACATATTTAGCTTTTTTCTCTGAATTCTAGTTTTTATGGAAACCCTAGGTAGATTCTTTTTTTCTTGTTGTGAAGATTAGATCAGCTTTAAATATTACAATATCATTCCACCTGATATAGCATATACTACAATAATGTAGATAATTATCATTACTCATTCCTGCATGTTCTTTTAATGGAGAATGTTTGAAATCTTGCAGATGGTGGGGTATTGTGTAGATTATCTTACTGGATTGTTTTAGTACTATGAAACAGATAGTAGATTTTTAGATTTTGTTATTAGGTTGTGTCGAAAATGACAAATGACAAGTGAATAGTTTTACCAAGGAGTATATTAATTTTCTTAACAAAGTTCATATATGTTTACATACATTTAATAAATTATATCTTTACTAATCAATCATAAAGAAGTATAAAAGTTTATCTAATATTCTCAATGAAAAAGGATCGTATATATGTGTATTGTCTTATTTGAGCAAACTAACATTTTGGTCTTCAGATAATGTGAGTGTTGTCATTTTAGTCCTTAGTTTTTGAAATGCTTGATTTAGTCTTTGAAAATTCTTGACTCATTGCAAGTTAGTCCTTCCATAAACATCTCATCATTGTACAACTCAGTTTTTGGAGGCACTAAACTGTAACGGGTTATAAATTTTTGGGGACTAAATCAATCATTTCTAAAATTTAGACTAAAATAACATTTATATAATCTATAGACTAAGTTGGTAGTTTACTCGAAAAAGAATCATATCTACATAGTACTTTTTATATAGATTAAAGAAAATTTTTTGTTGCTAAATTGTTTGTGGCATGTGGGTGGAGAAAGATGAAATGATTGCAATAAGCAATGTGGGAAGATGAAGGTGGGGGAGGTAGGTCATCATCATCATTTGCAAGGTTGAGAATGAATGTCTCACCTATCCTATTACTATTACAATTCCTTTAACATGTCATGTACAATGTCAATGAACTTTTGACATTGACATTATTATGATGAGGATTCAACAATGTCAAATTGTCAACCTAAGTGCTTCACTACTCACAACCTCTATGTCCTTTTGTTTGAGTTTCTCTGTTTCTTTTTTTCTAAAAATGGTTTTTGTTTCTTTTTCACCAATATAGGTATCAATTGGATTGTGTATTCTGTGCTTTCCATATTTGCATTGACATGCTACATCCTTATCCATCTATGTAGCAGATAAACACAGCCACAAGTATTAATGTTGGGACAACTCATAATTAGATAACATGTTTTGTTTTTTTAAACCTCTTGAAAGAAAACCATTGTGGCCACTTCTCACAAATTTAGGATAAACCAATGTGTATGTATATATGTATATTTAATGAATTGTTTAATAGTTTTGGTGGAAATGTAACAAGACAAAGCATGATGGTACAAAAACAGGGAACATTTAATAGCAAAACACAGACAAAGAAACAGCAGAATGTGAATGTGTGGTGTTTGGAAAAGCAGCAGAAATGATGTTGTGGAAGCAACTCCTAGGTATAACCCACACAATGTTGAAAAGTGCATATCACTATGAAGTGTTATCCGTGTAAAGTTTTATGTTGGATCAAGTGCTTACCAGTAGGTTAAAAGATATATAATTTTTAGCAAGGGTACAATTTTAATTTAAAGAGTAGAAACTTGTCTACTCTTAAACTAAATATCGATAGTTTGATTTGTTGATTTTATGTATAGAGCAATTTTAAATGTTTGGGTCAATTGTTCCACTATCCGAGGTGTTTGTAAATCAATTAGGAAATTTATCATTGTTACTCTTAAGTGTCATAATTTGACTATGACTTAGTATTATAAATAAGTCTTTACTATAGGTGAAATATAAGAACATCGACCTTATACATAATGAATCTTCTGAAGTTAGAAAGAGATAAGAACATTTTTAAAACTACATAACTAAGTAAAGTTGTATGCTCGCCGCGGGAATCTTGGAGACTCCATTTCTGTCTCGCTTCGCATTTCCGTGAATCCGATGGCTAGGTTTCGCTGCTTCCTGCTCCTCTCTGCTCTCTGTGGCCTCTTTGGTGTCTTAAACGCCGGTGCCGGCGGTGAGGCTGATCCACTTTACAGGTATGTATGTGTGTGTGGGGTTCTTGTTCAGCTTTGTTACTTTAAAATTTGCAAGTTCTCAGTGAGAAATTGATGGGGTTTGGTGTTTTTCTCAATAGTAATATGTAGTTTTGTAGTACTTGTTTTGGACGATTTTGTAGAGGGGGCTTTGAATTTTTGAGTTAGCATTGACTAGGCGAGAAGGCTGTGGGAGTTCTATTGTCTTATGTGATTACTGCTGACAATTTTTAAGCCATATATCAGAACAATTGTCATGATCATGTCTAGATACATTGCCAAATTTTTGCACTTCTATTTTCACGCCTGTCTTTTCTTCTCATGATTGATAATATCTAAACTTCTCTTTATTTATTTCTTTGTTTATTGTTCCACTTTGAACTTGGACCTTGATGTTACTCCTACCCCCTAACTTTGCAATCAACTTGCATATTTGAAATGGCTTCATTTTATCCGCAACAGACAAGGTTTAATAAGCTTTTGTTTTACTATTTTGGACCCTTGACACATAACTTGCATATCATTGCTAGTTATTTATTGTTACACTTTGAATTTGGACCTTGATGTTACTCATGCTCCCTATCTTTGCAATCAAGTTGCATATTTGAAATGGCTTTATTTTATCAACAACAGACAGGGTTTAATAAGCATTTGTTCCACTATTTTTGACCCTTGGGAGTTAACTTGGGTAGAGTTAAAACTGTGCTCCAAGATACCAGTGCTTTCCTTATTTATATTGCATGACTTTTAATTACTTGAATTGAATTGATCTACTGTCCTCTCAATGGAAAGCTAGCATCGTGTGAAGCAGGACTTAATTAGTTTGCTGTATTTTAGACATTGAAATCCTTTTGATAACTTGCTTTGAAGTTTGACCTCTCTAGAAATATTTAATGATAAAACTGCTGACAGCCATTGAGACTTCTAAAGAGGTGATGCATGTATTGCTCATTAAACCATAGACCTGAACCTGACTCTCTGATATCCCAGGCTCTCCAATATCCTGTAAGGGTTAGAGATTTATTATCAATAACACTTTTTGTTTTTAATAGAATGCAAGCTTGAATGGGTAAACACCTCATAAATTGAATATCATGCCTTTAAGACTCCTTGACGGCTTAGGAAGTAGAACCTATTTCCGAATAATTTGCTTAATCTTATATCACAGCAGTAAATAGGCCAACATACTTGAAGGATATGAAACTGATTCTTACTGGCATGAACGTTAGGATGGTAGCATTGGAACCTCTAATCTTTTTGGGGTAATTTGCTTAATCTCACGTCACAGCAGTAATTAGGCCAACATACTTGAAGGATATGGAACTGATTCTTACTGGCGTGAACGTTAGGATGGTAGCATTGGAACCTCTAATCCTTAAAAACAAAATATTTTGAATTGAAAGACAAACTTGGTGGTAGTTATAATATCATACAGAATACCCAATCAGCTATAAAACCATATTTGCTGACATATTTACTCATGTCATTTGATCAGTGGCTTTGGTTTCACCATCATTTCCGTCTTGTACAAAGTTCATGCTTCAACATATCTGGAACTATGTACTGCAAGACAATAATTTATTTTCAATCCATTTGCACTGATATTAGCTTCACTGAAAACATTCTTGGCATTACAAGTTTACAACCTTGTACTAACCATTCATGGCATTACAACTTTGTACTAACTATTCCTTAAAAAAGTTGTGATATTGACTCCATATTTATGTATGCAGAATTTCAGAGTCCGTGTTGACTTCTCTTCAGATAATGCCTCTTAGCTTTTTTGTTTCTAATTAATTTCTTCTACTCTCTTTCTCTCTCTCTCTCTCTCTCTCTATGTTTTTTTTGGGTTCAAACTTTGTCTTCTTTATCTAATCACCTTTCAGTCTATGTTATTCTTTACTGAAGTTGTTTAGACCTTGGATTATTTTATCTTACGAACTCTCTCTTTTAAGTATTATTAGTTGTAAATGCGGAAGGTCAGTGCCAAAAGCCATTAATATCACACTGCTGACTGAAACAGTAGTGACTTGTATGCTAACAAGTTGTATGAATGGTACTCTGCAGTTTCCATAGAAAGTAACATTTAGATAATTGTCTCACTTTCTATGTATTATATAATCAGTTTTTTGTATTTATTGAATATCAGGAATTGTGTGGACCAGTGTGAGAGAACTGGATGTGTAGGGGATAGATGCTTTCAACATTGTAAATTCTCGTCTGATGGAAAACCAATTGATGGTCCATGGTATATGCATGAACCACTCTACCTAAGGTGGAAACAATGGGACTGCCGCACTGACTGCAACTATCACTGCATGCAGGCTAGGGAGGAAGAAAGAATGAAACTTGGTGACAAGCCTGTCATGTATCATGGAAAATGGCCTTTTTGGCGTGTTTATGGGATTCCGGTTCTTCCATAAATCTCACAGAAATAATTTAGTTGTATTATGGCTAGTTTGGTTTGATTTCTCATCGTAGCATGGATATGTCATTCATGGTTATAGGAACCTGTGGCTGTTGCACTCTCTGCGCTTAATCTTGCAATGCAATTTCATGGCTGGATGTCCTTTTTCATTCTTGTGTACTATAAGTTGCCTAGTGACAATCCTTGCATAGGAAAATAAGCAGATTATGATATTTTCAATACACACTATACGTGTGAATCATAGAGGTGTGTACTTACCCTACATGTGTTGGACACTCTTCTTGTACAGAATGCAACTCATCAAAAGTATCTCTGAGTCTTTTGTTTCTGCTCTGTTTCAGTGTTCTTGTCCATTCTTGTTGACATGATACATTATTTATGAAGGATCTTTCCAAGCTGTGCTTTATTTAATTTTATATCTTTAAGGGAAGAGGGGCTTCTTGGTTTATAAAGTTATACTTGTATTTATTTTGATGTTGTATCCAAACTTTATTGTTTGTAGAGATGTGGAATTAACACAGAAGCTGGACTACTCTTCTGCTGTGGCCTTCCTTGGATTTTCCCTTCTTCTATCAATACTGCACTCTTTTAATGTGAGAGATGGGGCTGCTAGAGTCATGGTTGCTGCTCCCTTGATTGCTTTTGTGGCAACTCATGTCCTCTATCTGAATTTCTACAAACTCGATCATGGTAATCTTGTTTTTCCAAATGAATGTGTTGAATAATGCATCTTATGTTCTCGTGTTGACAATCCCAAGAATGGCTAAAAATGAAATTTTGCCTTTTTATGTTAGCTGTACTAATTTCCTTCACTGGTTTATCGAGGCGGCTTCTTTTCTGCATTTCATCTTTGGCTTTGATGTTGTCCTTGCTGATGTGATCATCGCCTCCTTTGAAAGTAACTTGGTGCTCATTTGAACCTCTTTTTTTGTCCTTATTTAAGTGTCAAGTGCTAATATCCCCTAGTCTCAGGGTATAGTTACTGTTTATTCCTGTGTATCTCTTTGTTGTTTCTAAGTTTTATCTCTTTCTTACTTGGATTCCTAATTCCTCATATCGTGTGGCTTACGGCAAGTGGCTTCTTCAAACTCCCACCAAGTTAGGCTTCCAAGGGATTTGACTTTGAAGCTGGGATTTGGTGGATGACAGTGTGAACAAGAAATCAGGGTTGACAATTGGGTGAAGCATTTTTTTAATTTGAAAATTCAGCTAGAGAATTAGTAGGGAAATTCCAACTCACATATCTGTTTGCATTGAGGGGCTAAATATTGGTATGGATGTTGCTAAGAGCAACATCAGCTCTGAACCTTCAGCTTTGTACATTTGTTACAAAGTAACAAGTCTCACAGAAACCATACTGGACAAAAAGCAGACTGCAAATTTGAAAGATCGGTATGTTCTTGGTGAGCAGTTGGGTTGGGGACAGTTTGGTGTTATTAGAGCATGCACTGACAAGCTGACCGGAGAGGTTTTGGCCTGCAAATCAATTGCTAAAGATCGATTGGTTACTTCGGATGATCTGCGAAGTGTAAAACTCGAGATTGAGATAATGGCTAGGTTATCAGGGCACCCTAATGTTGTAGATATCAAGGCAGTTTATGAAGAGGAAGATTTTGTTCATCTGGTGATGGAGCTTTGTGCTGGAGGTGAGCTTTTTCACCGGCTAGAGAAGCATGGACGATTTTCCGAGTTCGAAGCCATGGTTCTCTTTAGGCACATGATGCAGGTGGTTTTGTATTGTCATGAAAATGGGATTGTTCATAGAGATTTGAAGCCTGAGAACATTCTCATAGTGACAAGGTCCTCTTCGTCTCCGATTAAATTGGCAGATTTCGGGCTTGCAACCTACATCAAGCCTGGTACTTGTTGTTTCCTTTGCTTCATTTGGAGAGTATTATTCTTTTGCAATTCTATCGCTTCACTGCAAATGCAAGTTATATTCATTTGCTTCGAATTGGACTTTGTTTAACAGGATAAAGTTTGCATGGGTTAGTAGGAAGTCCATTCTATATAGCTCCAGAGGTGCTTGCAGGTTCATATAACCAGGCTGCTGATGTTTGGAGTGCAGGTGTGATACTTTACATTCTACTCAGTGGGATGGCTCCTTTTTGGGGGAAGACCAAGTCACATATATTCGAAGCCGTTAAAGCAGCTGACCTGAGGTTTCCGTCGGAACCTTGGGATTATATTTCTAAATTGGCTAAGTTTAAGACTTGAGTTTTGTTCATAGTTAATGCTTATTTAAGCTATCTTATTCAATTCTTGAGCATATTAGGCTAGCAGAATTATGGCTATTCAAATGATATAAAGATGTTTATTATCAAATATAACTCATGTAAAGAGTATAGACTGTTGTTGAACATTGAATAACTTGGAGCAATGAGAATATGCCTGTTCTGATGAGATCCCTATGGCATGAGCAATCTATTAGTGCAGTTTATTTATGACAAGTAGTCCAGACTTAAGCAATTAATTGATGTCGCAATGTTCAAGCCTAAAACCTTTGATACTAATAAGGAGATATTCCATGATCCTATGCAATCATTATGATATATGCATGTACTGTTTATTGAATATTGTCTGCAACTGTTTAGTTTTCAAGACCATCACTATAGAATGAGTCTCTTTTCTTGATTTCATATATTCATTTGCCATTGACAGCACTATTTTCATATCGGAGCTGCTTGTTTTGAATGGTGTTCAAAGCTACCAGCGAGATTGCTCTAATTTAGGCAGTGATATCATGCAAATGCAATTATTGATCTCTGCAATTACTAATGCAGTTTTTTCCATAACTTTCTCTTGTTTTAAAGGCTCCAAGATTGTTATTTTATTTATTTTTCATTCATTAATTGATCATTTGGAGAGTCATTTGGTCTTATATTTAGCATCCCTTTTTTTAATATGGCACCAAATATATTTTTTTAATCCTCCTTTTTCCTCTGTAGATCATTGCTGGATGGAAAGCAATGAAATAAATCCTGAACAGCTAAATGAACATGACACCAAAGTTGTAGAGAATGGGATGTTGGTGACAGCTCATTCTCAGTGTCCTTAATGAGCAGGAATCAGGACATCAGCTTTGGTGCTGAATCTCCAATTTGTGATGCTCAGTTGCCTACTTTCACATGCCGATCATCATTTTCTTCTTTTCTGGTAGAACCAACGACTCCGTGTTCAGCTGCAAGTGGGTTTTCATTTCAGAGCTCTGGTGCTTCCCCTGGTTTGGAATTCTCTTCTTCTGTTCCTTCTATGCCTAGCTTTGCCTTCCTCAGTCCCAATCCCACTACTGAGAAAAAGAGTTGTACATTAGAGTTCTCAACCGACACATCTAATGTAAAGACAATTGTTGAAGGTACATGTTTAGTATTTTGTCTTCTTGTAATCCATCTCCACTTTCCTTTGGTCCTTGAATATGAAATAATCTTTCCACAATGTTTTTGCAGAAGCAAGCTTGGGAAAACTACTTCTACTACCAGATTCTACCCTTTGTTTTGGACCAGTTGTTAAAGTGATGAGTCGCAAGACGGTGGAGACTAAGAGGACGGGTGGTACAAATGGGAATAGGGTTTTGGGAATCCACAGCAAGAGAAACCGCACAATTGGACTTGGTGAACGTGAGCAACTTGACCTTGTCGTTACTGAATCGGTCATCCGATGGGCATCTTGCACACAACTACCTACGTCACTTAGGTCATCATTTGTCTGTTAAAACCTTAAGATTTCTTTGACAGATAATTGAAGAGAGCATGATGCAGTGACCCAAGTTGGCATACCTGTGGAAATTTTGCCTGCCTAACATGTATATGATTTCTGTATTGGAATGGTTGTTGCTGTCTTCTGGTTGATGCTAGTTTTAGTTTAGATTTAGCGGCGATTGTATGATGGTGGTGTTGTGTTTTTTCTTGTCAAGTAGTGGCTCTAATTTTCCTCAACATCCTTGTTTTTCCTTTGCCATTGCCCCTTCTGATATGTCAATTACCATAAGTGTGCTGAGTATGCCTGTCTTTGTAAAGGAAGTGGTTTTGGTAGTACTCCAGTTATCACAACTTGGTGTTTTCTGTAAGCTTACTTTATCAACATCCTGTAACATATTTATCTTTTTTTTCTCTGAATTCTAGTTTTTATGGAAACCCTAGGTAGATTCTCTTTTTCTTGTTGTGAAGATTAGATCAGCTTTAAATATTACAATATCATTCCACCTGATATAGCATATACTACAATAATGTAGATAATTATCATTACTCATTCCTGCATGTTCTTTTAATGGAGAATATTTGAAATCTTGCAGATGGTGGGGTATTGTGTAGATTATCTTACTGGATGGTTTTAGTTTTATGAAACAGATAGTAGATTTTTAAATTTTGTTATTAGGTTGTGTCGAAAATGACAAATGACAAGTGAATAGTTTTACCAAGGAGTATGTTAATTTTCTTAACAAAGTTCATATATTTTTAAATACATTTAATAAATTATATCTATACTAATCAATGATAAAGAAGTATAAAAGTTTATCTAATATTCTCAATGAAAAAGGATCGTATATATGTGTATTGTCTTATTTGAGCAAACTAACATTTTAGTCTTCAGATAATGTGAGTGTTGTCATTTTAGTCCTTAGTTTTTGAAATGCTTGATTTAGTCTTTGAAAATTCTTGACTCATTATTGCAAGTTAGTCCTTCCATAAACATCTCATCATTGTACAACTCAGTTTTTGGAGGCACTAAACTGTAACGGGTTATAAATTTTTGGGGACTAAATCAATCATTTCTAAAATTTAGACTAAAATAACTTTTATATAATATATAGACTAAGTTGGTAGTTTACTCGAAAAAGAATCATATCTACATAGTACTTTTTATATAGAAAATTTTTTGTTGCTAAATTGTTTGTGGCATGTGGGTGGAGAAAGATGAAATGATTGCAATAAGCAATGTGGGAAGATGAAGGTGGGGGAGGTAGGTCATCATCATCATTTGCTAGGTTGAGAATGAATGTCTCACCTATCCTATTACTATTACAATTCTTTGAACATGTCATGTACAATGTCAATGAACTTTTGACATTGACATTATTATGATGAGGATGACAACAATGTCAAATTGTCAACCTAAGTGCTTCACTACTCAACCTCTATGTCCTTTTGTTTGAGTTTCTCTGTTTCTTTTTTTCTAAAAATGGGTTTTGTTTCTTTTTCATCAATATAGGTATCAATTGGATTGTATATTCTGTGCTTTCCATATTTGCATTGGCATGGTACATCCTTATCCATCTATGTAGCAGATAAACACAGCCACAAGTATTAATGTTGGGACAACTCATAATTAGATAACATGTTTTGTTTTTTTAAACCTCTTAAAAGAAAACCATTGTGGCCACTTCTCACAAATTTAGGATAAACCAATGTGTATGTATATATGTATATTTAATGAATTGTTTAATAGTTGAGGTGGAAATGTAACAAGACAAAGGCTTTATTGCATGCAGAGGGCATATTCTACACTTTTTAACATAAAAAAGATACTAGCATACTTTTTTCCATGGATGGTCCAAGGTCCAAAATATAAATTTAATGTGATGCATTGATTATTACCTCACTTTTTGGTACAAATTGAAAATCTGCAAGTCTTGGATGAACCGAAAAATGAAGTCACGGGTTCAATAGGAAAAAGACAAATGTCAAAAATGTTGAGGGTGAATAACAGCATTTTATTAGAGAGCGTAGAGACCCTCAATTTCCATTTCTTTCTATCCTCATAAGTCAAACTCACTTTATTCTCCACCTACCCAATTATATTTCACCTACCCTTTTGTTCTCCAAAATTTATTGTCCAACGGTCCATTTTTTTTCTTTATAAACTAACCAATTTCACCATTCACTAACAAACACAGTAAAAATCACCCAAAAGAGACATGAATTATTTCTCTTCTTACTCTTGAAGCTTTGGATCATTTCCTCTTTTTAAACTTGGATCATCATTTTATTAAGGTAAGTAATTTTATTTTGTGATTATTACTTAATAAATATATTGTTGCATCTTCCAAAAAGATAATTGAATTTTTGTCATTTTTATTAATTTTATTAATTTTCGGGTTTCCCTTTTTTAGATTTTTTTGTCATATTAAATTAATTTGGTTGCATTATTGTAATTAAATAATGAATGTTGTTTAAATTGTTGTATTAATTATAGTGTGTAGATTAATACATTATTGCAACTTGCAAAAAATATATAATAGAACTTTTTGCTTATAATTTTTTATTATATTAAATTAATTTTGTTTCATTGTTATAATTTATTAAAACTAATATTAAACTCTGTTTAGATTTGAAAATACATAATAGTTTGAAAATAAAAGTTTGAAAATAATTTGAAAATATATAATAGTTTGAAAATAATTTTGTTTAGATTTGAAAATACATAATAGTTTGAAAATAATTTTGGGTCTAATATTTATAGAATTTAATTTGTTTGAATAGGAATGTGAGATAGGAAAATTTCTTTACACATTCTCTCATCAAGTTTGGAATCAAGGTTAGTAAAATGTAATTATTAATCATTTATAGGTTACGTAATTTATTTTTTTAATTTATTTATTATTATTATTTCATTCATATTGTAATTATAATTTTATAGTTCGATATGAATTATCTCATAGTCAACTTAATTAGTTGAGTTATTTATTTTACTTATTATTTTTATACTAATTATTAAATATTTTATAAAATTTATTAAGTATTTTATTTTTTAATATTATTGCTAAAGTTTTGTGGTTAATGTTATTATTATAATATAATCATTGAAATTGTTACTAAATATTTAATATTGTTTTTCTAATTTTTTTAGTCATTTGAGTGATTTTTTTTTGTTGAGTTACTTATTTAAATGTATTATTGTTGTTAATTATTTGATTTTGTTAAAATCATATTTGTTAAATCATTATATGTTATAATCATATTTGTCAAAATTAATTAGATGGAATGAATGGATAAATAAATTGTTAATTGTTATTTTGTTGTAGTTTTAATGGCAAATCATATTCGTGCTACAATATATAGTGGGGGAGCCATTCAGAACACAGATCAAGGAGTTACATTTTCTTGCCCACAACCGAGACCTATAAAATTTAATATAAATATAAATTATGAAGCATTGAGAGGAATGATTAGTCAAAGGCTTAAATTACCTCAAAATGAAGTGGTGTCACAAATTGTGTTTAGGGCACCTTCATTATTAAGTCCTCCATATTATATTCCTCTATACGTAGAAGATGATGATAGTTTAAACTGCATGATTGACTACTATAAAGATGTTCGAGACCAGTTTGGATTCATAGAGCTATATGTGAATACTAAAATTGTTGGCTTCAACCTTAATACAACCACTGAGGAGGGACAATGCTCAGTTCCTCAGTCAATGTACGATGAGGGAAGTTTTCAACAGACTCAACATACAAATATGGTTTATGAACATCAGAATTTCCCGAGCTCGTCACAACAACCAGCTATGACAGGCGGATTTAATCTAAATGAGGTTCCTTTTGTTGATCCAGCTGCTGATGGTGCAAATGACGACGATGATTTTGTGGAAGAAAATGTTCATGCAGGTGTTGATTTCGTGGAACCTGCTGATGTTCCTGAGTTTTTTTCCCAAGTTGATGTTGATGCTGCCCAGGATCCGGGTTTACAATACAATATTACTAGAAACCATGGAGACCAGGACTTTTATGTTGGTCTTCGATTTCCAGACAGAGATTCTCTTAGGCAAGCAGTGAAGATGAATGCGGTGAGAACCCACCACTCATTCTTAACTAAGAAATCAAATCATAAATATCTTGACTACAGGTGCGATGATAGCTCTGGGACATGTCCATGGAGGATTAGAGCATGCAGAGTACCTAAGTCAAATGAATGGCAAATCAGAATTGTTGGAGGACCACACGAATGTATGGGTGAAGATATAAATGAAGATCATTCAAAATTGAACTCAGATGTAATTGGGGCTTCAATTGTGCCCATGGTTCGGGCAAATCCCAGTGTTCGTATCAGTTCGATAGTTGAAAGAGTTCATGCACTGCATGGGTACACTGTTTCATATAAGAAAGCATGGCTTGGTAAAGAAAAGGCACTTGAGATTGTTTACGGGGATTGGGATAAATCCTATGCAAGACTTCCTCGTTGGTTCGCCGCTGCTGAACATTTTATGCCTGGAACAATTGTTAGATGGGAACACAAGCATGTTGATGTGGAGTCCAATCGTGCTGTATTTCAACGTGTGTTTTGGGCATTTAAGCCATCTATTGATGCCTTTCAGTACATGAAACCTATGATTCAAATTGATGGGACTCATTTATATGGACGATATAAGGGAACATTACTGATTGCAACATCCCAAGATGGCGATGGAAAATTATTGCCAGTTGCATTTGCTATCGTTGATGAGCGTGAAACAAAGGAAGCTTGGGCATTTTTCTTGTTTCACCTTCGAGCCCATGTGGTCCAAGGGAGACAAGGTATATGCTTAATTTCGGATCGACATCCGTCAATCATAGCTGCTGTTGGAATCCAACAACTAGGGTGGCAACCCCCATATGCTTATCATGTATTTTGCATCCGACATTTGGCTGACAATCTCTACAAGGAGGTCCGCAATAAAGAAGCCAAAAGTTTGTTCGTGTCCATAGGTGGGGTCGTTATTATTTTATCATTTTTCACTATACGATTATGTAAGCTATAATTTTTTTCTGAAGAGTTTTTTTCTCTTTCTATAGGATATATGACCGAGCCACATATGGTTGAACAACAGATGTTAGAGCTCAAACGAATCAGTAAAGGTGCATACAAGTTTGCTGTGGTTATTCCTAAATCACAATGGTGCCAAGCATATGCTGAGGGACGAAGATGGGGGCATATGACGACGAACTTAGCTGAGAGTATGAATAGTGTTCTGAAAGATATGCGTTGTTTGCCTGTAACGGGTTTAGTTGAAGGCACACTACAAAGGAGTATCAAGTACTTCAACGATCGAGCTCAAACAATTATCGCTCAACGCAATGCAGGACGTAAGTATTGTGAATACGTCACAAAAGAATTGAGCAAGAATTCTAACAAGTCAATAGGATGTTCGGTTGAGGTAATTGATCTAAGGAGTCGACTACTTGAAGTAAGAGAACCATATAATAGACTCACCGGCCAAAGTGGGCGAATGTGTAAAGTGAAGTTGGGAGCACGTGAACAAGAACGGATGTGCGACTGTGGGTGGTTTCAAGCGGTTCATTATCCTTGCGAACATGTCATGGCAGCTTGTAAACGTATAAATGTTAGCTACCATAACTATGTTGACAGTGTGTATGAGTTGGAGACTATACTTAAAGCATATTGCACCAGTTTCAAACCAATGGGTGGTGAAATGTATTGGCCACAATATTCTGGGCTATTAGTTGAACCTGATCGCTCTGTATGTCGAGTTAGAGGTCGACCTCAGTCCACAAGATATCGGAACGGGATGGACTTTAAATCAAAGAGACAACGAGGCAATCGATGCTCCATGTGTAAAGAAGTTGGCCACACACGGGCTAAATGTCCAGCAAAAAATGCAGACGGGGGCAATTAATTTTTATGGTTTTATTGAACATTTAAGTATTAATTTTTATGTCTTTGTTTAGTTGTTGTATTTATTTTTGATGTGTGAAATGAATATTTAAGAGTTAATTTTTAAGACTTTGTTTGATTTTTGCATTTATATCTGAAGTGTGAAATGAAAATTAAATGTTAATTTTGATGGCTATATAATTTTTATAGTTATATTTAAAGTGTGAAATGAATATTTAAGTGTTCATTTTTATGGCTATATAATTTTTATAGTTATATTTAAAGTGTGAAATGAATATTTAAGTGTTAATTTTTATTAACATTAATCATTATAATTACTTTACTTTTGTAAATTTATATTTCATTAATAATCTTTTTAATTATTATTTATAAAAAATAAATAAATCTCATGGTTAATGTTAAACTAATATTTATATTAATAAATTTATATTTTATTATTTTATAATTTCATAAATATTGTTGAGAGTTTTTTAAATAAATTTTAATTTTTAAAAATCACTTTCTTTGTATATGTGTATGAATAATTTAGGAAGAATTTTTTTTATAATGATCATGAAAACAACATACATCAATTGAAGGCTTTATGTTAATGATAATGATCACATCGGTTACTGTGCAGGAGAAGATAAAAAACGGTGCCTACAATTTATGTTTTGGTTTGGTTATTGTGCAGAAACCTTTTTCAAAATAAAAAAATTATAAAATAAAATATATAATAATCCATCTTGGACCATCCATGGAAAAAAGTATGTTAGTATCTTTTTTATGTTAAAAAGTGTGGAATATGCCCTCTGCATGCAATAAAGCCCAAGACAAAGCATGATGGTACAAAAACAGGGAACATTTAATAGCAAAACAGAGACAAAGAAACAGCAGAATGTGAATGTGTGGTGTTTGGAAAAGCAGCAGAAATGATGTTGTCGAAGCAACTCCTAGGTATAACCCACACAATGTTGAAAAGTGCATATCACTATGAAGTGTTATCCGTGTAAAGTTTTATGTTGGATCAAGTGCTTACAAGTAGGTTAAGAGATATATAACTTTTAGCAAGGGCACAATTTTAATTTAGAGAGTAGAAACTTGTCTACTCTTAAACTAAATATCAATAGTTTGATTTGTTGATTTTATGTATAGAGCAATTTTAAATGTTTGGGTCAATTAGTGGACCCAATTGTTCCACTATCCGAGGTGTTTGTAAATCAATGAGGAAATTTATCATTGTTACTCTAAGTGTCATAATTTGACTATGACTAAGTATTATAAATAAATTTTTACTATAGATGAAATATAAGAACATCGACCTTATACATAACAATGAATCTTAGAAAGAGATAAGAATTTTTAAAACTACACAACTAAGTAAGGCTGTCTGGTGACCAAGAGGTCATGGGTTTAAAATCATGGAAACAGCCTCTTTGCAAAGCAGGGATAAGATTGCGTACATCTTGACACTCTCTCCACTTAGTGGGAGCCTCGTGCATTGGGTCGTCCTTTTTTACACAACTAAGTATATTAAGAGTTCATATCTCTACCAATAAGTGTTTGGTGAAGTGTTAAGCAAGTTGCACATCATATTAAAGAATTTAGGTTCGAGCCCTGAAATTAACATTGTTGAGAGGATTTTAACGGTTCGCTTTTAACTCAAGTGTGAGTAGTCTTTGACTAAATCGTTACATAAATAGGTGGAAAAAAACCTATACTTCTTTTTATTGGAAGAATCTGCACTCGTTTTATTTTGTAAAATATTTTTATCTTGACGATATTTGAGAATGAGACAAGAGGGACAAGAATAAAAGCAGTGACAAAATGAAATGGAAGGGATATATATCCCTTTCCTTGCTGTGTAATCCAACAACATCTTATATATATATATGTTGAATGAAATATAACTCCAGTTAAAAACTCAGATTCGAAAAGCTCTCGCATGAGTCTTCTTCTGCTTCTCTCTAGCTCATCCATGGCGTCGTTCATCGAAGTTGTCCTCTCTTGAAGGTTCCTAGCTCCTTTGATGTTCTGTTGTTCCTTCTTCTTTCTTTCTGCCTTCCCCTGTTCGGTCCAAATGTCTCCTTCTTCTTCATTTGTTGTCTTTACCTCTCGCCCTCTGTGGGTTTTTTATTCTTGCGTGTCAACTCTTGCATGTACCCTTTCTTCTTTTGCATGTTGTTGTTTCTCTCTTATGTACCCTTTTCTTGGCTTGTTTTTTTAATTTCGACCCCTGCATGTGCCTTTCCTTGTTGTGCGTTTTTTATTCCTTTGCATGTGGATTCCCCTGTCTTTTCATGTGCTCTTCCTTGCTTTTTCTCTCTTTTTAAATCTCTTTTCCCCTTTTTTGTCTCTTCTCTTTGTCCTTTTCCTAGCCTTTACTGTTGCTATCAACCTTCTCCTACTTGTTTGGTCCCCCATGGAGCACTTTTTTAGAGATGTAAGTTGGCCTAACAGTGAGAATGCCCAATTCTCTGCTAACAATGGATCTTCCTCCTTTTCGAGCTCGGACACGTCAGACAGCGACCCAGACTTTGTCATTCCGCGACAAGGTCCACGTCTGTATTTCGACTCAGAATTTCTAGCTTTTCAGCGCATCAAATGGCAAGCTACATTAGTTGGTGCTCTCATTGATTCCAAGCCTATCCCCTCTGATCGCATGCATGAAATTATTAGCAAAGCTTGGTCTCTTCGGGGGTCTGTCACAGTTAAAGGAAAAGCTGGCAAAAATTACATTTTTGAATTCAAAAATGAAGCAGATATGCAATTTCTGTGCGAAGAAGGTCCTTGGACTGTCCAAAACAAACTTCTCATTTTGGACTACTGGAATCCGAACCTCATCCTTGCAGAACATCAAGTCACAAAATGTCCCTTATGGGTTCAAATTTGGGGTCTCCCTCTGGAGTACCACTCGACAGCCAATGCTGAAGCTATGGGTAGTTTGATTGGTCACCCTCTTCAGGTAGACTTCTCTGATCAAGGTATTTGGAATTTGCGCTATCTCAGAGTCAGAGTAAACGTTGACCCTCATCTTCCACTTCTCATGGGTTTCTATGCGCATCTGGATAATGATCGAACGGTTTGGGTCCAGTTTAGATATGAGCGAGTCTTCCGAATTTGCAAAAAATGTGGTTGTATCGGCCACATTGATAGAGACTGCAAGAAAGGACTTGCGGAAGTACAGGCAGCAGTTGATGCACAAAAGAATGTTTTTCGAAGCCGTTTTCAATGCGCCATGCTTTTTGATCCCTCTCACCCCCTCTACACTAATGATGCTGTTGCATTTCTTCATAAAAAGCAGAGACGTACTTCCAAAATTCTTTTTCAGTAGACTTAGGAAGGACCCAAATATTTTGCTCATGAGTTCAGAGAAGTAAAATTTCATCGCACCAAACAACACACCGCAACATCACCCAGTGTTAACAATTACATTCATGTATCGGATAATTCTGAACTAGATTCTCCTCCTCACACTCCCACGACACTTCTTCCACACTCCAATTCTCAATCTTCGGCAGATAGTGGTACTAGAGCAGTCCTTCAACCAGTTCCCCTCTCATCTGTGCATCCCTCATCTCCTGTAAGGCTTTAGGATCAACCTCCAATGCAACCTCCAGTTCAAAACGACATTGAGATGCCCGATGCACTAGACAACCCTTTTTTTGGTGACCACGACACAGAATTCATCAATCTGGACAACAATGCAGATGCTTCACATACACCTCAGTCAGAGTTCTTTGTTCCAGTCCCCGACCCTGCAGCACAGTTGTCCAACATAGTCAACAAAATGGACTCTGTCCCTTTTATACTCCCTAATTCCTCTGCTGCCATCTTCTGGCATAATGTGTCTCAACACTTCCAGTACTACGATGAAGCATTCACAGCTCTCCATACCCTTGCTACTCACTGGTCCAATATCCCTTTTCAGCGTGGATGGTTGGTCTATGATGTAAATTGGAATGCAGCAACCAAAGATAGTAATACTTGCTTAGGGATGCTGTCTCTTAACATGCATGACGGGAAAGGGTATTGGGAACTTCTTGAAATGGCCCCTTCACTAACTCCTAGGGTCATGTATTATAAAGATGGTTTGCTTTATAAACCAAGTGCTTCAAGTCCCTTTCTTATCTCCCCACTAAACTGGTATTTTCTTCTGAGGTGGAAGGATTACTCATGGCAATGCTGGAGTTTCTCACATAGAGTCAATCACAGAAGCTTTTACCACCTTTATACTCCTTTTGCAGCCCCAGATTACAAGATAAAGTGGCATCCTCCTCTCATTAGACCTTCCTATAATCAGTATGCTTCCCCCCACAATAAAGCAGTCAAGAAGAAACTCAAGCAGCTTCGGTTCACAGTAGAATCTTCTCCCTCTAAGCGACACAAGTCTGATGCTTTTCCTTCCTCAGGCATCGCGAGCTCATCCAATGCTGCAGCAACTTCAGTGGGTTCGGCAGAGACTGTCCCAAAACAGTCTCTGAAATCGCCATGAATGCTCTAGCGTGGAACTGTCGGGTTTGAAGGGTGCCTCGACTAGATCAAGATTGAAGAAAATGGTTGTTGATTTCAACCCTTCTTTTTTGTTTCTCTGTGAGACTATGTCTCCCCTTGAAGATGCAGCTTTAGTAGTTAAAAGATTAGACTTTAACTTCCATGTAGGTTTAGATGCTCAAGGACATAGTGGTGGCACTATCCTTGCCTGGAGAAGCCCTTTTGTTTGTAATATAGTTTATGTTTCTCTGTTTTGGATCCATGTACATATCACCCCCCCTCTTGGTGAACCTTTTATCATGACTGTTATATATGGACCACCTCTTGTTTATGATCGTAGTGTTCTCTGGAGTTTTCTTTATGCTATTGCGCCTTCTATTCCCCTCCCTTGGCTTCTTTTCGGGGACTTTAACCAAATTTTATCACCTAATTAAAAATTCAGTTCCAATAGTAAAATCAAGGGAGCTTCGCTCTTCCAAGACCTAATCAATAATTTGGCATTAATAGACTTTAAGCCTAGTGGTAATTGGTTCACTTGGACGAATGGCAGACAACATCAAGCAGCAGTTTGGGAAAGACTTGACCGTGCCTTATGTAATAATGGTTGGTTAAGACAATTTCCTCAAACACATGTTACTTGCCTTCCAATCTACACCTCTGACCATAGTCCACTCTGCATTTCTACACATCATGCCACTCCATTTCAACCTAGACCAAAACGCTTTGAACAGCTATGGCTCTCTCATGCATCCTGTCATGAAATAGTTCAGAATTCTTGGTCCACAAGTATTCACGGCTCTTCCCTTTATAAAGTCAATGTGAAATTAAAAAAGGTTCTTTCAGATTTATTACATTGGAACAAGCACGACCTCGACAACATTCAGAACAACATCAAATGCCTATCTCTAAGACTGGCGAATCTACAACATTTTTTACCTCTTGATCCCAGCTTGCAAGAACAAGAATTTGCTCTTAGAAATTCTCTTGATCAACTTCTTCAGAATGAAGCCACCCTTTGGGCTCAAAAATGTCAACAACTTTGGCTTCTTAAGGGAGACCGAAACTCGAAATACTTTCACACAATGGTTAATGCCAGGCGAGTTAGACAAAGGGTGCTTCGGTTAAAAGATGACTTGGGCAATTGGACTTCACAATACGAGGATTTGGAGCGCTTAGCTCTTAATCATTTTTCTTCTGTTTTCTCTGCTCAAGATCTCCCTCCATCTTCAGACATCAACTCCCATCTTCAGAATCTTGCCATACCTACGCTTACTGAGTAACATTTACTTCATCTCAGTCTCCCTTTTACAGCTCAAGAGATTGAAGAAGCACTCTTTCAGATGAAACCTGATCGGACTCCTGGACCTGATGGCCTTCCAGTTATGTTTTTTCAAAAGTTTTGGCCTCTTCTTAAAGATGACATCACAGCAGCGATCCTTGTTTTCCTCAGCACAGGTTACTTACTCAAAGATTTTAACCATACTCTCATCACTCTTATTCCCAAATGTGATCATCCTCAAACTATCAAAGACTTCCGCCCCATTAGTCTTTGCAATGTTTTCTAGAAGATTATTTCAAAGGTTCTTGTTAATAGGTTGCAACCTATTTTGCAAGACCTCATTGCTCCCACACAATCTGGTTTCATCAGAGGCCGCAACATCAACGACAACATTTTCCTTGCCTCTGAACTAATGACTTACATTCATAAGGCCAAGAAGACCAAGACCAAATGGTGCGCTTTGAAGCTTGATATCTCTAAGGCATATGACAGACTCTCATGGGATTTCATCAACTGTGTCCTTACAAGAATGCGCTTCCCTTCCCATTGGATACAACTCATCACTCAGTGTTACTCTACGGTGGCTTACACCCTTCTTTTCAATGGACACTTTGCTGGTTCTTTTTCCCCACATAGAGGACTCTGCCAAGGAGATCCTCTCTCTTCTTACTTGTTTTTGTTATGTTCCAATGTTTTGTCTTGTTTGTTACACAACCTGGAGCACCAAAAATAGATCAAAGGAATTCAATTTGCCCGCAGAGGACCACGCATATCGCATCTCATGTATGCCGATGATACGGTTCTTTTCTTTGAGGCCACCCATGAAGCATGTATGGCAGTACTCTTGATCTTTATGGCTCATTGGTAGGTCAAAGCATCAACAGACAGAAATCCTCCATGATTTTTAGTCCCAATACTCCACGTACCTTCAAAAAGTTTCTTGCTTCCACCTTTGGAGTTTCCTATAAACCTAATCTTGGTAAATACTTAGGAGTGTATGTGGATTGCTCCTCAAGGAATTGCAACTTCACAGAACTCCTTGACAAGATCCATCATAAGCTCAGTGGTTGGAAGGCTCGTCTTCTCAGTCAGGCTGGCAGATTAGTTCTAATCAAATTTGTTCTTTCAAGTATCCCTCTCTATCGAATGGGATCCTTTGCTTTTCCTAAACAATTTCTCTAGAAGATGGACTCTACTGTTGTCAATTTCCTTTGGGGTTATAAAGCAGAGAAGCCTGCTATTCATCTCTTGCGGAAAGACTTTCTTTTTGCACCAAAACTCTCTGGAGGTCTTGGCATCAAGTCATTTTCTTTGATGAATCAGGCTTTGCTAGCCAAACAATTTTGGAGGGTCACTCAGAATCAGAATTCTCTTTGTGCTCAATGGACCATTTCTAAGTACTTCAATGGCAATATAGAGAATTCCCCGAAACCAACTACTCAACCTTCACAGCCTTGGAAAGGTCTTTCAAAAAATATCAGTTTGATTCGAAACCATCTCTGGTGGAGAATCCATTCAGGAGAAAAGGTCTCTATTTCTTCTCCCTTTTGGTGGAATGCAATCAATCCAACCTCTGACCCTGATTTAAAAATTTCTACTTTCATGGATATACCTTCTGCTACCTGGAAACATGATCTTGTTGCGCATCACTTCTCTGCTGATTCTCAAGCTCAGATTAGATAGCTTCCTTTCTCCATTACAGATAAAGAGGATCAGCTTGTGTGGAAACCTGCTTCAGATGGTCTCTTCTCGGTATCTGGAGGATACCACTTGCTTCTTCTTCAGCAAGAAGCTACTCTTCCTATCTCTGATGCCAACCTCCCTATTGATTGGCATTGGTTTTGGAAGATTCCTCTCCCTCCCAAGTATCTCTTGTTTCTTTGGAGACTCATTCATGCTGCTATTCCAACTTTTGAGATTCTTCAAAGACATCATCTCCCAGGAAGACGAATCCCTTCTTCATCTATTTTTAAAGTGTGATTTTGCGAGAGCCGTGTGGTTGGGCTCTTCCTTAACCTTGTCTTCTGCAGGCTTTAATTTTGATTTTCGATCTTGGTTTCTGTCATATATTACTCATTTCCAGAATGTAGGTTCTTCCTTCTCCTATCAGTTCAAGCTTTTCATTCTCCTTCTGTACCATACATGGGAAGCCAGAAACAACGTTCTGCATAATGGAACTCAAGTGCAACCCCATCAGGTGATCACCAAGAGCCAAAATATTCTTAAGATGGTTCAGATCACAGACTCAAAGGCTACCAACACAAACATCAGTCAGCGTTCTTACACCTACAACTGCATTCCAACTCTCCATCAATTGGATGTGCACAAGGGGATGAATGTCTTTTTCTACCTTCATAAGAATTCCAATTGCATCTACATTGTCTGCCTCTCTTCGATTAATGGTTATTGGCATGCCTTGCATCTATGGAGAAATACTTCTAATTGGAACAAGTTAACTTTCTTCTTCTGGTGCATTAGGCTCTATCTCAAACATCATCTCCACTTTTTTATCATGCCTATCAAAATAGTTCTTCAGAAAAAAGGTCATGCTACTTGGCTCAACCCTTTCACCAAACCCCCTGCCCTGCTGAACTCTTGCCCATAATGCAAGACATCAGGCAACTCATTCCTTGGGGTCTACTCTTTTGCACTGGAGGAAAGATAGGGCACAATCTTTTTCGTCATATTTTAGACTATCTTCCTCATAGCTATCTTCATTTTCAGCATTTTGTTTCCTTTTTCTTTTAGTCTTCTTCTAGTTATGTATTAAAAAAAATATACATATGTTGACTTTGAGTGTATGCAACATAAATGTATATAGATGCACGTTTCACAACATGTCCAATTATTAATGCCATTAATGATATCACAAGTGGTACAAATAAAAAACCTAACCCTCCCACCAAAATAAATAAATAAATAAGCTCACCATTTCAACTTTACTTTTAGATCATTGCAAATGAATTGTTGAAGTAACAGTAAATTAATTATGTGATCCTTCAAAGATAATAAATGTTTTAATTTAATTTTTCAAAAATTAAATTAATAGATTTAGTGCTTAAAATATGAAATTATAATGAATTTGTTAATGTTGTTAAGGACACCAATAAAAGTTTAATGATAAATTTGATATAATTTTAAATTTTTTAAAAAATATAGTAAAAAATTGAAGTTAAAAAAATTCTTATTTTATTGTCAATTTTTGAATTAATGATTTAGCAAAATGACTAAATAATTGATGAGTTCAATAATTTATGGACTAAATTATCATCTATCATCTTTCAAGGACTAAATTATATCTTTCAGGGACTAAATTTTAACATTTATCATCTTTCAAGGACTAAATTATTATTTTACTCTAAGAATAAATTGAATCCACATTAATATATATATATATATATATATATATTTGGGACCCTACTACTCTCCTCTATGATGTCAATGGAATCTTTGTGAGTAAAGATGAGTTCTAGGCAAATGGATTTTTTGGTATTGTTAAATAATTGATTTGGGTACTAATGGTAAGTGAAGATCAATGTGTAAGTAATATTAAAGAATATATATATATATATATATATTATATTATATATATAATGAAATCACCATTATTATGAGTTGTTATTGCTTCTCTTGTTCTCAGCTGTAATGAAGAATTCCATGCCAAGATTTTGGAGCTGATTTATTGGTGACAGCTACTCCACCCCATGTGATATTGTGATTTGTGTGTGTTCTTTTCTTATCAAAATCTTTTTTGTTTTTGTTTATGGGATTCGTTTTTTTCTATTCCCAATTGCAACTACTTTTTCGTTATTTTTATAGTAAATTCACACCGACACAAATACAGGACACGACACGGACATCGATACACTGACACGTTAAATTCTTAAACTTACATGACACGACATGGAATATATTTATATATATAAATAATTAAAAATTCATAAATTTTGATGAAAACTTTAAAAATTATAATATCTATTCATAATATATGTCATATGTGTTATTATTTTATATTGTTTATCATGTTAAAGTAAAAAAAAAATAATTTTATATTCTGAAACTTATGAATATGTGTCGCGTGGATGTCGTACGGGTGTCGGACACAGACACGTGTCTGACACGACGACACGCCCTCAAAATAAAGTGTCCATGCTTCCTAGAAATTAATGATTAATGATTTTATTTTTAAAAAATTATAAATATTTCAATTTAATCTCTTCAAATGGATGTAGTTCAAATAATAAGCGATTTAGTACGACTAAAGCAATATTTCAAATTTGTGACATTGTAAATGTAGTTATTCTCATTGAGAAACTCTCCTACTACGATCACATGTACAATTAGATTAAATTTAAATTAAGATGGAGGCGAAGTTCTTGAGATCAATTGAACAATAAAAATATGATTTTTTTTTTGGTAAAACCAAAAAAAAAGAAGAAGATAAAATTGTAATATTTTTTTTACAGGAAAATTTAGGTGAGAGAATGACGCCCAGTCCATGAAAAATTATAATATTTAGTCTCTAAAAATCATTGACAATTAATTTGGTCTTTTGGTTAAAAATATAAACTATATTGTAATTAAAAGAAATAGTTGTAGTTCTAAATTTAATTAAAAAGAAAATTATACATTTTGATAAATACAAAATAATATCTTAATCAAATTATTGCTTTAATTATGATTTTATTTTTCAAATATTAAATTTAATAATATCATATATTAATGAATAAATAAAAATTTTATTATTCTTAAGTATTAAATTATTAATTTACCTTAAAAATAACATTGGCTTCTTTTTTTTGGGCCCAAAACGATTGCTTTTCAGCCGTACTCTATACATTAATTAACTAAAATTATTAAAGATTTATTTAATGTTAGAAACTTAGAATAGCTTGATTAATTTTATTTAAGAATATCTCAACCATGTGCACTTTTGAGCATTTTTTTTTTATTACAGCCTAATCTAATAATTTTTTATGTAGGCATCTTTCACATTTTAAATCAAAATACAATAATATAATGACAAAAGATTTTGTAATACTGTCATTGCAATAATTCTTTCTTTTCTTGCAAATCAAGAACAAATAGCGCCCAATAATGATAATAAAAAAAAAGGTTAAATGCCACTCATTTGCACAATATATCTATATTTTATTCCTATGTAGTAGTATGGTTTAATTAATGGCTCGGTGTATTACATAAAATCAAATTTTCAAACCGACTATAGAATTTTTTTTTGGCCTAAAAAAATAATTCATTCAAAAGCAAGGCAAAGCCAAATACAGTACAAATAAAAACACAACAAAATAATTCATTCTCTCCCTAACATCAACAAGAACACTAGACAGAAAATCAACTTGCGAAAGTGGGGGGGTTTGCAACCCATCCAAGAGGACCCATCTTCGTATCAGACAAAATGGCAAGATAATCAGCTGCCAAGTTAATGGATCTAGAGATCTAACTAAAGCTACAACCATATAAAGAACTGGAAATACAAAAAAAAACAGAAAACAAAAAAAAACCTGATCAGATCCAGAACAGCGCCGCCACAAAACCCGTCGCAGAAAATAGACGAATACGAGCAAAGAGCACACAGATCTAGAAAGAAAACTCGCCGAAAACCACCTAAACTTGAAAGTCACCGCCGTAGAAGACACACAAAAAAGAGCGCCACTGCAGAAGGCCAAAGCTAGGAAGCACCGCCGATAACTCTAATATGAAATATGGTGAAATCTCTCGTAAAAGAGAGGTAATCCCTCATGAAGAGAGATTTGAGAGAAAACTCGACTCTCGTAACCCACTATAGAATTGAAAGTTTATCAATTTCAATCGATTTGGTTATGATGTAGTAATTTTATTATTCCATCGCTTGGAAAAAAAAACTGGTAGTTAATTAACTGAAGTCAGTGTTAAAAATGATTAAATATAATTATAGTAAGAAAATAAATAATTTAAAGAAATTATAAATAAATATATTATCATTTCATGTATATATATAATGTATGTTAACTTTTTAATAAAATTGTGAATTTCAATTAATTTGGTCTATATCCAACAAGATAAAACAACTAGAATGTTCATGTTGTGTGCATGCAGACGTAAGTGCTACGTGAGATTAGAGTCACACCCCACCCATTAATTTGTCACCAAAAGAAATCTTATATTATTATATAATGGAACCAAAGAAAAAAGCATATTGAATTGATATATAAGAGATAACAAAAAGGAGGTATGTCGTTAATTTTATTTATAATGGTTTTAAACTATGATGTATGGACACTTTATTTTGAAGACGTGTCGCCGTGTCAGATATGTGTTCGTGTCTAACACTTGTACGTCACATATTCATAAGTTTTAGAATATAAAATTATTTTTGTGGCTTTAATATTACAAACAATAGAAAATAATGACATATATGACATATATTATAAATAACTATTATACTTTTTAAAATTTTCATCAAAATTTATGAATTTTTAATTATTTTTATATATAAATATAAATTGTGTCGTGTTGTGTAATTTAAGAATTTGACCTGTCCGTGTCATGTCCCATATTCATATCGATGTCTATGCTTCATAAGTTTTAAAGTGTTTTAAAGTATACAAATTCAAAAGTGTGTGTGTGTGTGTGTTTTATTTTCTCACCGGTATATTTTAGTATAGACAATATTATTTGAGACATTATGGTACATTAATTACGGAGACCTCTTTCAAGTTTCAACAAGAGTTTAATTTAAACGAGTTCAATTGAACTAGTTAAGAAGATATAATTTTTTTTAGGATAAATTATAATATTTTAATATCGTGTAGTTTGATTTAATTCCATTTTGAGATCATGAGAGTCAAAGAGTGACATTTCAATACGATGTGCTTTCATAATTAACACAAGGGGGTCTTATGGTTTACTTTCATTAACAATCTTAACTATCAATTTCTATTAGTATCTTAGTTATCGATTTCTCTTGCATCTTAGTCGTCTACTTCTATCTCAAGGTTAAATACTCATTTTAATCCTCAAATTATAGGTAAATTTCATTTCGGTCATAAAATTATTTTTTGTTTTATTTTTGTCCTTAAACTTTTTTATTTCGTTTTTGTCCCAAAAACTTGATTTTATCGAGTCTTTATAACCAAATCACAGAATACCAAAATATAATTTATCTTAAAAACAATTAATGATGTTTAATTTATAGCCAAAATTAAAAGAAAATCCATATCGAATATCATAAATGCAAATGAGATACAAGGAAGCAGAGTAACATTATTTAATTATATATAAGAAATTGCAACAAATTTAAATATTAGATGAACAATTTTGAAACTCATGCAATAATGAACAAAAAGCTAAAGACAAGAAAGAAAAATACAAATTTTTTTGGAAAAACATACATAACAACAGTCTCCTACTATACTTCAATAGTGTTCGTTGCGTTTACAATCATATAATTATCAACAAGTTTTTCAAGAACCTAAAAAAAATTAATAAAAACTCGAATTAAAAAAAAAAAAAANAAAAAAAAAAAAAAAAGGTAAAATTCACTTTGGTACCCTATAGTTAAAACTGAATCCACTTTGGTGTTCTGAAAGACAAAATTTGACACTCAACTACTTTAAGATTTGCGTTGTTAGCACTTTGATACCTTGTGATTATTTTCCGTCAAGATTTAACAAAAAGTGTTGGGGTGGCTCAATCTTAGCCGTCGATTTCTAAAACATCTTATTCGTTAGTTTCTTTTGCAACTTAAACCATATTTCACTCCTCAACAAGATTTCTTTTGTGCATTTTGGTCCTCTCCCTTTGATAAAATGGATAAAAACTCAACAAACTAAAAAAATTGATGGAGTTTTTTACAATTTTATTCCAAGAACTAGAGAATTATTAAAAAAGAAATTGCAGAAAGATCGTTAGAGTTTTGATGAATCAAAATTGTCCCCTTCTCATAAAATTTCTCCCAACTAAGTCCTTAATTAATCACAGATTGAACTCAAATGTTTGTCATCTTTATCAAATTGCTCCTTGTGAAACAAAAAGTAGTTATGTATCTCTATTGTTCGATTTATTTTCCATTTAAGGTCAAGAAATTTTTATATTTTTCAAAATAGTCTTTGGGACACATTATAATAAGATTGATTTTCTATAATATATGATCATAATTAAATTAATTATTTTATTAAATATACCAATTGAAATTAAATCACAAACATACTTGAAGTGTTTAAAATATTATACTTACTAATAAATTTAAGTTAATATTTTACTAAAATAATTATATTTATTGTAATTATGTATTTTAAAGATAAAATATTACAGTTAGATCATCATATTTTGCTATCATAACTTACTGAATAACTTGCATGAAAAAGTTATAGGTTTATTATAATTTCATAAAAAATAAATATTTTATTAATTTATTAAATTACTTAGTGAAACTAAATATTAATTATTTAATTTGTAAATTAATTAATGGGAATATTCTTCAAATTATTCAAGTTTACTTTCAAAATTTCATTTAAGTAGTTGTATTTGAATAAAGGTAGGACTAAAGTGAATTTATTTTCTAAATTTAGGATTTATATGTAATTATCTCTTTTTTTCTATTTTCCAAAATTATATTTTGACCCAAAAAACTTTTGTAATTTTTATTTTAGTCCTCAAATATCATGATCTAGGGACTTTTTTGTAAATTTTGAAACTATTTGGGGGCATTCTGTAATTTTTGCAAAAATTTTATAAATTTTATCTTCTCACCATCGGAACACACAGTTTTAGGACTAAACTGCATTTATTTTCCATATTTAGGACTAATTTGTAATTTTAGTCTTTTTCCAATATTTTTCAAAATTACATTTGGACCACAAAAGTTTGTTATAATTTTCATTTTAGTCCTCAAATATTATGATCTAGGGACGTTTTTGAAAATTTTGAAACTGTAGCTATATGTGGGCATTTTGCAATTTTGCAAAAGTGCTAACAATTTTCTGTTAAATCTTGATAGAAAATAACCATAGGGTACCAAAGTGCAAATGGCGCAAACCTCAGGATAGTCGAGTGTCAGATTTTTTCTTTCAGGGTACCAAAGTGAATTCGGTCCTAACCATAAGGTACCAAAGTGCATTTTACCCAAAAAGAAATAATAATAATAAAACAATAACACCAGACATGCCCCCTCTCATCTTCTTCTTCACCCAGTAGTCCATTTTCGAATCTTGAATCTCACATCCACATTACACTTAACATTTAAATTCGATGCCATCGTCAGATTCTTGCTGGAGGGAATAACGACTCTGATTTTATCGTAGGAGACTCTGATTCTAACATTGGATGTCTTCAAGTTTCCCATCTTCACCTTCACCTTTGTGTCTAAATTCACCACCAACGGTAATCCTTTCTTGCTCTTCATGCCAGGCTTCAGCTTCTCAGCTGTGTCGCCATCCACCATTTGATCACTGCTCAGAATCGAAGCCCTCAACATCGTATTCTTCTTCCCTGTGGTTTGGTCCCAAAGACCTGGTAAAATCACATTTTGGGACTAAAACGAAACAAATGTGAAAGTTTGAGAACAAAAATTTAGTTTTATGACAAAAAATGAAACATACCTATAGTTTGAGGATTAAAATGAGTATTTAACCTTGAAATAAAAACCGACGACTAAGATGCAATAAAAACCAATGACTAAGATGCGATAGAAACCAGCAATTAAAATACAATAAAAGTCTTTGACTAGTTAAGATTGAACTACGTCGGCACTTACTATTAAATACTAACAGAAGTAAACTACAAGTTCCCTTTATGTTAGCGGCGAAATGCATTGGATATTGAAATGTCATTTTTGAAGTACCAAAATAAAGCGGAAGCAGTTTGAATCACAAGGTACCAAGATGTAATTTACTCTTCTTTTTAAGTAAGTTAGACTAAATTCTCTTTTGAAGAATATTTAGATAAGATTCTATTGAAGGTTTAGATGTATTAATTAGAGTCATGCAAGAATTTGTGTTTGTAAGATTGCATATAAGAGAAAATTAATCAATGTATATGATTAATATATAAGTAAAAATTATAATTAATTATATGTGAAACATGTTTTTGAAGTTCAAATAGTCAATTGGTCAAAAAAGAAAAAAGTCAATTGGTCCTCGTAATTATTTCAGCCAAATTTTAAATATCCCCATGGGCCATGACATAAATTTAGAGCTTATGGGGGGGAGGGAAGTGAGAGGTATATCAAACCCTCAAGTATTTTCAATATTTGTTGGGAAAATGAAAATGAAAAGAGAGAGATTGAAGAGGGGTATGGTCTGTTTGATTTTCTAATGTAAAAATATTTTTTTATTGATCAATGTAAAATTTAATCAAATTATCAAATTAGTCAAATCACAAGACACAGGATACTAAAATAATATAATTTACTCTATTTTTTATAATCAAATTTAGATATATAAATTAAAAACTTATCCAAATTATCATCTAATAAATGACAAAAACACTCATCATCCGCTGAAAAAGAATCAAGTCAACAAATGAAACAATATCAAATACTTCTCTAACTAACACATTGCAATTAGACTCAATAAAAACAACCAAGTTAAACACAGTTTATTCGAAGTAAAGATGGATCCATTTATCCTTAGAGATCTTAATTCTCTTTGCATTCTAGCCCTGCCATCACAAATACTTTAACAAAGCATCACTCTCTCATTAATTAATAATGCTCGGGCAAGCCCACGAGGCCCATTTTAATTTATACACTTGTTTATTTTTTAGTCATCCATTTTAACAGATGAATAAACATATAAATTAAAATTCTAAATTATTGACCAAAAATAAAATTCTAAATCATAATTTGCAAACTTTCTAGAATACACTTTTAATTTAAACCAATTTTTTCTTTTTGGTAAGAAATGATCTAAATACCTATACTCTATAAGTATTGAGATTTTTTTTTAAACAGATCTTGATTTCATGATAGATAAGATGATGCTCTATCTATATTATACATGTAATAGTGAATGATATACAATGGGTTGATAGCCCACTTGCATACCCCGGGTATATCGATTCATAAGCGTCACTTCCTTTCCTATAAGGAAGCCATATGGACAATTGGTATGTTGATTCTTAAGTTTCACTTCCTTTCTCATACAGAAAATATGTGGATAACCAACTTGTAATATATTACTTGTCGGCCCTTCAATAGAGAAGGTTAGCCTATAGTATATCACTTGCCCCCCTCGAGGGGGAGAGAGACCATGTAGGTAAACTGTTAGCCTCTCTATGTAGGTGGGCTACCAGCCCCTAGGCCATGTAGGTGAGCTACCAACTTATAGTATATCACTTATTTCTCTATGAGAAAGAGACCCTGCAATTGGACAGCCAATCTGTGGTATAAAACTTATCCCCCTTTGAAGTAAGGACATTTGAGAGGGTGACCAACTCGAGGTATATTTGTAAATATTTATTTTAAGGTCAAATTGCACAGACACCCCTGAGTTTTTGGTTAGGTGCACATAACATCCCTGAATTTTAAAATTGTGCAAATAGTACCCTTGAGTTATTGATTTGGAGCAATTAACACCCTTTCGTATATAATCTATTAAATTATCTCTGTTAACTATTAAGTGCCATGTCAGCTTACTTTTACTAAGATTAACAAGGATACTTTAGTAATTTAACCAAAACCCTAAAACTCACCCAAACTAATACCCAAACCGACCCACCCAATCTAAGCGTCTAACCCGACTCACCTGCCACCACCGATTTGCCCTAACCCATCCCCAATCTGTCTAAACAAAGAACGACGAAGACAAGCTAGCTGGAGATGCCGAGAGAGACGCCGTCAATTGAAGTGGAGAACGTCGTCAATTGAACTGACATGGCACTTAACAGAGATATTTTGATAGATTATAAACGGAAGGGTGTTAATTGCTCCAAATTAATAACTCAGAGGTACTATTTGCACAATTTTAAAACTCCAGGGGTGTTATGTGCACCTGACCTAAAACTTAGGGGGTGTCTGTGCAATTTGACTTATTTTAATGTATATGAAATATATTTTTAAACATTAAGTGTTGAGAAAATATATAATTATGAAAATAAAATATAAAATACTTCTAGTACAATTTAGATTCAATAGTACATTTATATTTATGATTTCATTTTCTAAATCTATATCGTAAAATCTAAAAATGAATTTAATATCCACTCCTATTTAAATCTGCCCGAACATCTTAGTACTCCTCCCTATCTATACCATACTATACTCATCATCACCTTTTGTGAAACTTACCAAGTTCATGTTCATTTTGGTGTACCGTCCTTCTCATCAGATTTATATTAAAATTGTGAATTATTAAAAATATGAAATGCATGCGAAGAGAGATACAACAAATATTAAAAGCCCTTTCATATTCTTAAAAAAAATCTGTGCATCCCACACTAAGCAAGTCTAATAATAATATTAAGGGTAAAATACAGGAAAGGTACCTGTGGTTTGGCCTAATTTCACATGACTGACGTGTGGTTTCAAAAGTTGCACATTAGGTACTTGTGTGTTTTCCTGTTAAACAGAAGCAGTACTTGTATAATTTTCCGTTAGATTTTTTACGAAAAAACCATGTGCCACTCACGTGCCTGGATTAAAACGCTTTGTTTACTTGTGTTACTCATGGATGTTACTATACTTATGTTGTTTATGACTATTGACAATCAATCTTAAATATATTTGGATGATTACTCCTGGCATTTTATAGAAGTTTGGATGTTTGGATGTTTGGATTGTGCACACAGGTTATTGATTGTGGCACAAATTGTGGTCAGTTTGGTCATTTTCATGTTGTCAAAACAAAGAACCAAACTTCATATTCCATTTTATACACTTTTAGTCCTTTCTATGTGGCATCAAATCTTTTAGACACTTTTAGTCCAGTTTAGACAGTTTTGTGCATTACAGTTTGGTCATTTTCATGTTGTCAAAACAAAGAACCAATCTTCATAGTCCAATTTATACACTTTTAGTCCAGTTTAGACATTTTGTGTTTTTCTTTGACAACTACAACCAATCTCCATTTTTTGTGCTTGTGTACAACTCTTCCCCACCATTTTTTCACATCTTTTGACCATTTTTCACATCCTAATCTTTCCACATCTCCAGTAAACATATAAACTTAACAAGATTCAAGAATAAGATTGAAAAACATAACCAAATTTCCATTAATAAAGGTAAGGCAAATAATTGTCATTTCTTACAAACTTCCATAAACATAACCAAACACATAATCTAATTGCAGATACATTAATTTGCTAATAAGACAAATAATTGCCATTTCTTCCAAACTTTGCTCCCCAAAATACAAAGAGAGTAATCAACTTAGAAAAAACACTCAAGATCCTAACAACATCTGCACTAAATTTTTCTGCCTCTTATTTGTCTTCATCATGCTTTCATTTGTCTTCAACTCCTTGATTTCAGCTTAAAGCTTGGCAATTTTTTCTTGAACCTTTTGTCCAAATTCACGACCGCGTGGGCATGTTGGTTCATCAATCCAATAAAAAAAAACCACATTGATAAGGCTGCAAAGCATGAAATGGAACAAACCATTAACTTAACCAGAAATACAACAAACTACCAAATAACAAATTTCTACACACTTGATACTTCGGGCAAGTCCAAAATCGCCTTCCAAAAGAGCAAGGTTTTTAAGATGAACGCATGCATGACTACATACTCACCACAACGACAACGAATCCTGCGACCATGAAATGAAGATGATGAAGTTAAATATGAATGTGCAGCAGTTGCCATGAAGTTGTCCAAGGAAATGGATGAAGAAAATGGAGAAAATAAAGACCAAATAGTTGGGGATTTCAGACTTGAAGCTGCGCAGATGAAGAGAATGGATGAAGGTGAAGAAAATGGATGGAAATGAAGGCTTATTAGGGTTTCAAATGGTTTAAAACGTCAAAGAGTTGGGGATTTCAGACTTGAAGCTGCGCACGTGACTCTCACATGCATTTTTTTTTCAAATTTAACGAAAAATTACACAAGTACTGCTTCTGTTTAACGACGAAACACACAGGTACCTAATGTGCAACTTTTGAAACCACATGTCAGTCATGTGAGATTAGGCCAAACCACAGGTACCTTTCCTGTATTTTACCCTAATATTAAAAACAAACATTTTCAACCTAATTAACAATAAAAATCTCGAAAACGAAAAACCAAAGATGAGCATAAGTTTTGCGACCAAAAAAGTACATTTTTCGTTGTTTCATCAATTTAACCTAGCTCAAAATACACTTTTGGTCCTATAATTTTTTTTGTTGCACTTTTAGTCCCATATGTTTTTGCTTAGGTTGCAGATGTAGTCCCATACTCACTTGGTCCAAAAATATATGACTAATTTTGCACCTGACAGAAAGATATAAGACAAATTCTACAATCTGACTAAAAAATATGAGACCACTTTTACAACCTAACCCAAATATATGAGACCAAAAGTGCAACACGAGACCAAATCTGTAACTTGAGCAAAAGATATGAGACAAAAATATAATTAAAAAGTTATAAAACCAAATTGAGACTCAAACAAAAGTTATGAGACTAAAAATGTACTTTAGACTTTAATCTAATAAACATTATTTAACTTTTATGATTGGTCACATAATTAAATTACGTACGGTCCATATAAAAAATGATTAAACCGGACAATGAATCAATGATGGGAGGCATTGGGGCATTAAAGAAATAAAATCCCCAAAAGGTGGGGCACAAATGTAAAATAAAAAAATAATTAAGGATGCAATATAATATTCAAAAGAGTTCATTATTTTTTGGTATAAGTCATGGGTATTTCTCGTAAACCTGTATAATGGTCTAAGTAAAGACTAATCTCATTCAGATCTTAGAGACGAAATGACTAAAATTTTTTCAACAATATCAACTCTAAAGACGAATTTGAGTTGACTTTATTAAGATAACTTTAATTATTATTTTTAATCCAAATAAAATTAATTTTTGCTTAAATTTTATCGGATAGAAAGAAAAACTTGAGATTATATATATTATTAGGGGCTTTGCGTGCCCTAACGGGCACGCAAATAGGGCACGCAAATATGTATGTAAAATAAATAAATGACTAAATTATTAATTTAGTAAAGAAAGAGAGACCAAATGGTAAATTTTCTCTTATTTTTAATTCATAGACTATAGTTTTAAACATGGACGACCAGAAAGGGGTGGAGCCATATAATATAAGATATATATATATATATAAAAAAAAAAAAGAGATCATCAGCATCTCCACGTGTCCCCTTGTAAATCGTCTTCGATATCAGCAACTCACGAGATTCATCCTTCTCTCTCTCTTTCTCTTTCGTTTTTTCGTCTTCCTTTTCCACAGTCTCTCGGTTACCAAGCAAAAATCCGATAATCTCAAACTCGCTCTCTGTCACCGAGTTGACTCACTTCCTCGTCTCCGAGTCACTCGCTTTTCTTCTCTCTTCCCAAGATCTCTCTCTCTTTCTTCTTCGCTTTCTCTTCGCCGTTCACTGAATGTGACGCAATCGGCTTTTTTTTTTTTCTTCGCGTTCATGGTTTTATGCTCGCCGTTCGCCGTTGATTTCGCGGGAATCTTGGAGACTCCATTTCTGTCTCGCTTCGCATTTCCGTGATTCCGATGGCTAGGTTTCGCTGCTTCTTGTTCCTCTCTGCTCTCTGTGGCCTCTTTGGTGTCTTAAACGCCGGTGGCGGCGGTGAGGCTGATCCACTTTACAGGTATGTATGTGTGTGGGGTTCTTGTTGAGCTTTGTTACTTTAAAATTTGGAAGTTCTAAGTGAGAAATTGAAGGTGTACTGGATTTCCTTTGGTGTTTTTCTGAAGGAATAGTAATATGTAGTTTTGTAGTACTTCTTTTGGACGATTTTGTAGAGGGGGTTTTGAATTTTTGAGTTAGCGTTGACTAGGCGAGAAGGTTGTGGGAGTTCTATTGTCTTATGTGATTACTGCTGACAATTTTTAATCCATATGTCAGAACAATTGGTCATGATCATGTCAAGATACATTGCCAAATTCTGCACTTCTATTTTCACGCCTGTCTTTTCTTCTCATGATTGATAATATCTAAACTTCTCTTTATTTATTTCTTTGTTTATTATAGTTCCACTTTGAACTTGGACCTTGATGTTACTCCTACACCCTATCTTTGCAATCAACTTTGCAACATATCTGCAACTATGTACTGCAAGACAATAATTTATTTTCAATCCATTTTCACTGATATTAGCTTCACTGAAAACATTCCTGGCATTACAAGTTTACAACCATGTACTAACCATTCATGGCATTACAACTTTGTACTAACTATTCCTTAAAAAAGTTGTGATATTGACTCCATATTTATGTATGCAGAATTTCAGAGTCCGTGTTGACTTCTCTTCAGATAATGCCTCTTACCTTTTCTGTTTCTAATTAATTTCTTCTACTCTCTCTCTCTGTTCTTTTTGGTTCAAACTTTGTCTTGTTTATCTAATCACCTTTCAGTCTATGTCATCCTTTACTGAAGTTGTTTTGACCTTGGATTATTTTATCTTATGAACTCTCTCTTTTAAGTATTATTAGTTGTAAATGCGGAAGGTCAGTGCCAAAAGCCATTAATATCACACTGCTGACTGAAACAGTAGTGACTTGTATGCTAACAAGTTGTATGAATGGTACTCTGCAGTTTCCATAGAAAGTAACATTTAGATAATTGTCTCACTTTCTCTGTATTATATAATCAGTTTTTTGTATTTATTGAATATCAGGAATTGTGTGGACCAGTGTGAGAGAACTGGATGTGTAGGGGGTAGATGCTTTCAACATTGTAAATTCTCGTCTGATGGAAAACCAATTGATGGTCCATGGTATATGCATGAACCACTCTACCTAAGGTGGAAACAATGGGACTGCCGCACTGACTGCAACTATCACTGCATGCAGGCTAGGGAGGAAGAAAGAATGAAACTTGGTGACAAGCCTGTCAAGTATCATGGAAAATGGCCTTTTCGGCGTGTTTATGGGATTCAGGTTCTTCCATAAATCTCACAGAAATAATTTAGTTGTATTATGGCTAGTTTGGTTTGATTTCTCATCGTAGCATGGATATTTCATTCATGGTTATAGGAACCTGTGGCTGTTGCACTCTCTGCGCTTAATCTTGCTATGCAATTTCATGGCTGGGTGTCCTTTTTCATTCTTGTGTACTATAAGTTGCCTCTGGGATCAGATAAGAAGACTTATTATGAGTACACTGGCTTGTGGCATATCTATGGGATACTAGCAATGAATTCATGGTTTTGGAGTGCCATTTTCCATAGCAGGTAAGTAGTTCTCTATAGTTATTATGGTCTGGAGCAGTGGGTTCTGGGCTGTATACTATTTGTTTGTGTTTACGCAGTAATTACTACTTATTTCCTTGAAATTGATTTATATACTGTTCCTGTGTAAAGCAAGTGTATTTGATTATGAATTTTATCCTCCTCTTTTTCTTTTTGAAAATTTACTGTACCTAGTGACAATCCTTGCACAGGAAAATGAGCAGATTATGATATTTTCATTATACGTGTGAATCATAGAGGTGTGTACTTGCCCTACATGTGTTGGACACTCTTCTTGTACACAATGCAACTCATCAAAAGTATCTCTGAGTCTTTTGTTTCTGCTCTGTTTCAGTGTTCTTGTCCATTCTTGTTGACATGATACATTATTTATGAAGGATCTTTCCAAGCTGTGCTTTATTTAATTTTATATCTTTAAGGGAAGAGGGGCTTCTTGGTTTATAAAGTTATACTTGTATTTATTTTGATGTTGTATCCAAACTTTATTGTTTGTAGAGATGTGGAATTAACACAGAAGCTGGATTACTCTTCTGCTGTGGCCTTCCTTGGATTTTCCCTTCTTCTATCAATACTGCGCTCTTTTAATGTGAGAGATGGGGCTGCGAGAGTCATGGTTGCTGCTCCCTTGATTGCTTTTGTGGCAACTCATGTCCTCTATCTGAATTTCTACAAACTCGATCATGGTAATCTTGTTTTTCCAAATGAATGTGTTGAATAATGCATCTTATGTTCTCGTGTTGACAATCCCAAGAACGGCTAAAAATGAAATTTTGCCTTTTTATGTTAGCTGTACTAATTTCCTTCACTGGTTTATCGAGGCGGCTTCTTTTCTGCATTTCATCTTTAGCTTTGATGTTGTCCTTGCTGATGTGATCATTGCCTCCTTTGAAAGTAACTTGGTGCTCATTTGAACCTCTTTTTTTGTCCTTATTTAAGTGTCAAGTGCTAATATCCCCTAGTCTCAGGGTATAGTTACTGTTTATTCCTGTGTATCTCTTGTGTGGTTCTGTTTGCATTTTTCATTACTATCAAGCTTGTTTTATCTGAAACTCTTGCAATAGGTCTGTTAAATTTCAGATTTTCTTAACTTTGTTTAAACATAGTGCACTCTTCTAATAGTACTTACCCCAACCAACAAATTCACTGCTTTTGCAGGTTTGAACAAGAAAGTTTGCCTGACAATGACTATTACTCATCTTCTCATCTGGGCAGTCTGGGCCGGCATTTCACACCACCCGGCGCGGTGGAAATTGTGGGTCATCGCAGCAGCAGCAGGTCTAGGCATGGTGTTCGAGATATATGACTTCCCACCTTACCTGGGATATGTGGATGCTCATGCTCTTTGGCATGCAATGACCATTCCAATCACATACCTTTGGTGGAGTTTTATTAGGGATGATGCAGAGTTTAGGACCTCAAGTCTCCTTAAGAAGGTAAAATAGTGTTGACTCAATAGACACATTCTCCATGGATGGATCAGTATCAGATGAGCAAGGTCATGATGATGATGATGATGATTACTTCTGTGTATACATACACCAATGCTTTTTTATTACTTTTTCCTCGTGCATGTAGCATTTGTTTCAAATGCTCTCACCACGATGGCTTCTTTGATTTTAGTTCTGTTTTCTCCCAGATGGAGGTATATACTTATTGCAATTTCATTGTTCATATCTATCTTCCTTGCTTTTTTTTTTAGAAGTTCTAAATTACAAATCTTGCACCAAAGATGATAATAGCTCATAATCAATCAATAAAATCTTCAAAGGAGAGCCCTTTTTTTTTTGGTTTATACCATCGCTATTCGAACCTGGTTTTGATTAATTTAATCCGATTTACACTATTTGGAGAGAATAAGAAACCCAATATGACATGGATCCAAATTCATTGTGCCCGCCAGCCATCTCCAACAAACCTAGTATTAAATAACATAATATCATTAGTTAATAACATAATATCTTAATTAGCATATAAACAACTTCTATTTTTATAATAACAAAACAAATATGTAAAAACCTATAAATCTCATGTAAGATATTAGATATTTAGAAAAATACTTATCATGATTAATTTTAATTACGAAAAAAAAATGTGGTTATACAATAATTAATGTTATTTTTTTAACTACTGATGTTACATATTCAATTAATGTTACTATGCAATAAATTTAGTAAAGAACTACACGAGATGACTAATTGATGACAAAATATAAATAAAAGTAATAATTTCATCCTCAAACTTTAAATCAACTATCAATTTTGTCCCAATCTTTTTTTTTCTGTCAATTTCGTCCTCAATGTTTTACATTTTGGTCAAATTTATCCGTTGCTCTTACTTTAACAAAATATTATCGACATAATCTATGTGACTAATGATATATAATGTAAAATTGATAGAAAAATAAACTTAAATCTTAACTCAGATTGAAAAACATGATGTAGTTTATTGTTAATTTATTGAAAAAAGTTAGTCGAAAGATAAAATTGACTAAAATGTGAAATATTGGGGATGAAACTGACAGTTAGTATAAGATTTGGGGATGAAATCAGTACTTTTGCCCAAATAAATTGTGAAATTTATCTCTTTTTTGTTTGCCTGAAATTGTGAAATTTATCTTATATAATATTATTTTTTTTATACAAATCTTATATAATATTATTAAACCTTTACTATGTAATGATGCACCAAAA
>QANZ01024831.1:310554-333016 GCA_003254925.1 Chamaecrista fasciculata | reverse complement strand
TGTAGTATGTTGTTCTATTCGTCTTTACCACTTTAGTACTCAAACCTCTTTTATGTTACTTTTTTATGGAAAAAAACATGTGCAGGTCACGTGCATGGTTAACAACACGAAACCCACTCTCCTAAACTCAGAGTTCACGATTCAACATAAAAAAATACGAAATCCTCTGCCTCCAAGTACATACTGAATCATGTTTTTTGGAGGCTAAATCGTGAAATTTGAGTTTATAGGATTGTAGATTTCATTTTTTTTTACAATGCACATGACCTGCACGTGCTTTTTTTCATCAAGAGGCGACGGAAAAAAGGTTTTGGACACCAAAGTGCTAACGACTAATAGGACAGGGTGCCAAAATGTCACTGTTGAAAGAACATGGTGTAAATGAAAGACTAAAAAAAACTTCTCTCTCTCTCTCTCTCTCTCTCTCTCTCTCTCTCTCTCTCTCTCTCTCTCTCTCTCTTAGAAATCTTAGAATTGGAAGGAGTAATCAATGACACATTAGTAATCAAGGAGTAATCAAGATCCCTCTTAAATTTCAACGCCGTCAATTCCCGTTGACCCTATCGTTTGCAATGACCATCAACAAAAGCCAAGGACAATCATTGTCGATGGTTGGATTATATCTCCCAAAATCAGTGTTCACGCATGTGCAGCTATATGTTGCACTTTCTAGAGTTCGATCCAGGGCTGGTATAAAATTACTGATTGCACATTCTTCTAAGGACGTAGCAGGAAAACTGATAACGTTGTCTGTAGAGAAGTATTTCAAAATGTTAGATGACTTATAGATTTGAATAAATTTTAATTAATTGTTTTATATTTTTACATAATGATACATGATATGTTGGATAAGCACTATAGCATGTTTTGTTTATATGGAGATACAATAATATACTTGACTAATACCAATATGTTGTACTCATCCATTGAGTGACTCCATTTAATTAGAATGAACGCACTATATCATATTATGGTCGTACTTAGATTCATCTCGATGTATAAATATAATTTTATGTAACAAAAACAGGTAGGTCACCTGTAACATATCTCTGTAACACGACCACCCGTGCATCGCACGGGTAAAAACCTAGTTTTCTCAAAATTTCCATGTGCAAAATGATCCTTAGGAGCCGAAAATGAGTACCCATAAACTCATTTATCAAAACAAACTGAAACGAACACGAATCTAAGCTTAAAAATTCCGAAAAATGGTACACTAACGAGGGTGGGGGCATAATTGAAACTCACATTTCACATTGGGGACACAACTGACACAAATAAAACGTTAGGGACATAACTGAAAATCACCGCAAACATTAAGGGCACGAAAGGGTGTTTTGCCTTTTATGAATTTAAACTTATGAAAGAAATCATCGATCACCTCTTCAGTCTGGACCAATCATCAAATTCTGATACAAAAAAAATCCCCTGGTTGTCTTGCCATGCATTGTATACTATACCTTCTTTTTCTTTACTCCTCTTTTATTCCTTTTACGTGTATTGGGATTTGAGGATAATTTATTTTTTTGAAAAAATATCTATAGAATATATGAGTTTAAATTCATAAAAGGCAAAACACCCTTTATTTGAGGATAATTTATTTTTTTGAATATATTTTTGAAAAAATATACTGTTCCTTTTTCCTATATATGTTGGACAACCAATATATCATCGCGAACAATATTTGCAAAACAATAATAATGTCAAACATTTTACGCTCATTTTTTAGTTACTATATAATAACTATATTATTATTTGTCAAAAATATATATATTTTTTGAAAAAAAAAAGATTCATAATTGGACAGATGTACAAATCTAATAATATTCCTAAAATGATCTAAATTAGTCATCACAAGATCACAACCTATGTTAGTTAGCAAAAAGCTCATTATAATTGGATTACCAATTATTAGAGGGTGGCAATAAATACTGAATTAATTCAAAATGTTAATGGTTAATTATATGTGAGATTATTCTGCAATGACTGAGTTGGCATATGGACCAAAACTCGGTGTGGTGCTGCGAACAGCTAGCCCATGAAAATATTATAAAGAAGGCAATCCCTTTTGAGTTAGAACTCAAAAGTGGAAGACCAAAATAGTAAGCAATAATTAAATTAAATTATATGCATAAGATGCAATGAGTGAATATAATAATTCAAGTAGGCCACGTTTTAGGGCAAGCATGAAGTTCCCTAAATCTGCATATGTAGGGAACACACATGCAAAGGGATATTCAGGTTTTGGATTGTTTAATCCAACATGGGCCTCTCATGCTCGCAATTTAACACCTTTATCTCTTCCCATCATTTCCTAATCTTAGCTCCCACTTGGTGGGGCCTCCCTTCTGATTACTACTCTCTATGCATAATTTCATGTTTTTTTTCTAAAGAAATTAACTAATATCTATACAAAGGGAAACCAAAAATGGAACTGAATTCTATAATTTGAGTGTTAATCATTGTTCCATGCTCTCTATAATTACTCCCAACACTTTCATCATCATTTGAAGAATCCGAATGATTGGGGTTAGTAAGCCAACTATTTTGGCAAAAAATAAATAAAATAATATCTCACATCTTTAATTATATAATATTTACTAGCTATACATTAAGGTACATTATTTTTAATAAATAAAATTATACTATAAGAGTACATTTAAAATATGTAGCAAATACGTACTATCTATGAAAATTTGGATATTTACATATTAATTGCTACTTACTTAGCTTTATATCTAAGATTATGAAAAGATATATTAGTACTTTTATTTGTTTCTAGATTTAACTTTCGTCCACAATATTTTACATTTTGAATAATTTTGTCATTTAATTAATTTATTTTAATAAATTAATAACATGGTTCACTATGTTTTTCAATTTGAGATTTTTTTTCTATCAATTTTCTATTATATGTTATTAGCCACACAGAATTTGTTGTTATTCTTTGGTTAAAGAAAGAACCAAAGATAAAATTAATTAAAATATGAAATATTAAAGATGAAATTAAAAGTTTATATAAAGCTGGAGAGAAATTAAAAATAGTACTTTTGTCATGATATATTTTAAGCATGCAATTTTTCAAATATGTATTTCAATTAACATTTCTCAAATATAATAAAAAGTTATTTAATTATTTACTCTCATACAGCCTATATACATTGGTCTTTCTAATATATCTTTTTTTGGCGAGATGGTCTTGTTAGCAATTTTCTATTTGGTGGACTCACATATTATATATTTTATTTGTACATGATGGGTTATTAAATATTTATAATTAGTCTAATTAATTAATTGATCTCATTGCTATTATTTATGGACTAATTATATTATTTTATGAGTCTGGGTTAAATAAATAAATAATGCAATGATGTAAAAACCGGACCGGACCGCCCGGTCGAACCGGTCGGACCGCTAACCGGTGAGAAGAACGAGTTGGTCCAACCAAAAAACCGAAATGGGGGTTGGACCGGATTGGACCGGGAAAAACCGGTAAAAAACCGGAAAACCGGGTCCAACCGTTGGACCGAGAACCGGCGGTCTGAACAAATTTTTTTTTTTTTTTCATTTCAGATTTTCACACTGCCTTGCTTTTAAAAAAAAAAATTAAGATTTCAGTCTTCTCAAAGTGTCGACTGTCGAAGACGAAGTCCCTCCTCTGCTTCCGATTTCAGTCTTCAGATTTCGAACCACCTCTGCTTCTGCTGCCGCCGATTTCAGTCTAAAACTCAAAGTGTCGAAGACTCGAAGTCCCTCCTCCCTCCTCTCATTTTCACTTTCAGTCTTCAGATTTCGAACCACCTCTGCACCAGTCTTGGAGATTGTTGATGCGATTTTTGCCGGCGAGGAGGGTGTCGATGACGGCGAGGAGGAGCTCGGGGGCGTCGAATGTGGGATCGGATTCGCGAGCACGGACGGCGAATGAACGAGCTCCGTGGAGATCACGTGCGCTGAGGAGCTTATTGGCGGTGTAGAGCCACCGTTCGGCTTCGGCTCTGCTGCTACTATTGTCCATTTTCACGAACCAGAGAGAGAAAAGGGTTTGATTTGAGAAGACAAGCTGTGTTTGTTAGGGTATGAGAGAGAGAGAAAGGGGAGGGTGGATTTGGATGGATGAAAAACTGAAAAAGGACACGGGAGAGAGGGGGAATTACTAATTAGGATGATGTGGGGGAGAGATGGGAGGGTATGTTGGTCATTTTGGGGGTTTGATTTGAGAAAGGTTTGCATTTAGTCCATTTACTTATCTTGAAAAAATAGTTAGTCCATGATTTTCACTTGCGGAGAGAAGAGAAAAGTTATATTATTTGCATAAAAAGATGTATTTATTAATAGATTAAATGCATTTCTTAGACTAAAAAAAAATATATATAGAGAGAGTTATATTTAATATATTAAAAGTAATTATTTATCATTTTATTGCGTCATCCGGTCCGACTGATGGTTCGACCGGTTTAACCAATCAGACCGTGAACCGAACACTCGTCCGAGTCTTTGTCCGGTTCGGTTATGACAACACTGAAATAATGTGTAGAAATCATAAAGCCCAACCTTGTTGATGGGCCAAGGCTATTTGGGCTAGGTATCTCTAGGGTTGTGGTTTCCCAAGGTGAGATAGTTATATATAGGAGTTAGTCAGGAAAGTCAGATTAATGTTCAGAAACCTATTATGTCACTCTCATATCCATCTTGTGAGAGGATGCTGACAACTATCTAACACCTTGGAAGAATTCAACCCGCCTTCTTGTTGATTAGCGAGGAATCAAGGTAGGTTCTTTATTCTTTTATGTTTGTGATTAATTCTTGAAGTTGTCTTTGTTAAAGATCATGTTTACAACCATTAATTTTGCTTCCGCTTTAAGTATTGTCAATCCTGTATAATATCTTTAGTTGGTTGTAATTTGGGTCATCAGGTCTTTCTAATATTATCTATAATTGAATTTAATACATATAATTAAAAAATTAGTAATCACATTATATGGTTCAAAATATATATATATCTAATTATCTGTGATATATCATGCATATACAAATTAAATAGAGTTAAAAATAAATTGTTATGTGATTTGGCATGATACGTTGTTAATTTACCCACTATATATATATTAGTAAAAGCGTTAGCAATCAAAACATGCTTCCAACCAATATATTATTGTCCAGATCTAAACAAAAAATCTCCTTCTTCCGTAATACCCTTAAATTATTCGAAGCTTTTACAATAATAATGAAGACTTAAGCATGGGCATTTATGTCCGTTGGTGAAGCATGCAGTATTATTAGTAAATTAATTACAGCAGAAAAAAGTTCGTAGTACATCCAGCGCACGTGCACACCAACAGGCACTGAATCATCGATTAACGATATAAACCGATCCAAGTAAACGATTCGTTTAACCGCTAATCACATGGTTACCAGATCATCGCGTCACGTGGCCAGATACTGTGGGACCCGCACAGGCGAATATCTAAAGCCAAGTTGGCCTTAACAACCAAATGCACGTGTGGCAAGTCCCGCAATCCAACAGCTCTCATTTGTTTATTGATGGATCTGACGGCTGGGGGATCCCATTGTGTCGGGTGGTAACTGGTGACCGACTACGCCGGTTAAAGAAGAAGAGAGGAAGCTGAGAACTGAGGAGGAAGAGCGAGTTTGACCGTTGACCAGATCCAGCAGATAACAAAAGTAACTTTGACCGAAAGTGCACGTGGGATAGACATTCTACACGTGTGCTTTGCTGTCCCTCGGCATTATGGAGAATGGTGCGCCAAGTAGGATCCACGTGGGGTGGCCACAGCTCGATATCACCAAAATGCCTTTGTTTTGCAACTTGCAAACCCTCACTACATTTTTTTTATACATTTCCATTGATTACCCTCTCTCTAATATAATCGATCTCCATATTAATCAAATCACTCACTCATTCTAATTCAAATGCTCTTTCATATATCTCCCTATTGTAAATTGTAATGCTAGCTCACATCTAGTTATAACTCTGTTTTTTATTATTATTATTTGGAAAAACCGACCAAGTATAAAATTTGATTAAAAAAAGTTTGTTGTCTGTTCTCCATATATAAGAAAGTGCGATATATGACAGATATATTCATCCATGAGAGAGGAGGATGCATAGAAATATCTTTTTCTCATAATTAATTACATGACAATATAATTACCAATTACCTGGTAGTGGATACGCACCGTGAATCATCTTCTAACAAGATGGCCTAGTATTATACACCAATATTTATCGTTCGTATAGGAATTGATGTAAGAATTAGTAAAATAAATATCTGTTAGTACCTATTATTATTATTCAAACTTTGAGTTTGAATGAAATTTTCCACAGTATTTACCAAAAATAACAAGTGAGAATATATCTATATCTTATATTATATGGCTTCACCCCTTTCTGGTCGTCCATGTTTAAAACTATAGTATATGAAATTAAAAATAAGAGAAAATTTACTATTTGGTCTCTCTTTCTTTATTAAGTTAACAATTTAGTCCCTTATTTATTTCACATACATATTTGCGTGTCCGTTAGGGCACGCAAAGCCATTAATATATAAATATGTTCGGTCTAGAACCATTTTTCACTGAAGGGTGATGTGATATGATGATTATATATAAAAAGCAATATATTAATTGTTGACGAGTTATCAAGTTTGAAAAGGAACCTAACGATATTGATTAAGTAAACTGCACCAGTGAAAGCACTATAATTGATGTTTCCATGTAGTTGTTAATGATGGAAACAATATTGGGAGGTCTCCATTGGTTGCAGATATATATGGCGCATATTCCAGGTCGTTCAATTAGATCATAAACACGATTGCTAGCTATAATATTCACGTTGAATCTTCCTTAATCAGTTAATCCCTCATCGTTATTTGTTTTGCCCACTTAATTTTACATTCTTCATTTTTTAAATTAACTGGCCAGGAACAGTGCTTGTCGTAATACAATATCATGCATGTATATCTTTCCGCTTATACGACAACTAACATAAAATAAGAATTAAGATTTGGTAAAAGGCTTAAAAAAATTTACATCAATTTTTAAATTTATTTTAAATATATTTTAGTTGTTAATTTTATTTTTAAAATTTTATATTTTGATCAATTTTTTTTATTTTAATTAAATATTAATGAATTTTTTTATAACTAATTATATATAATATAAAATTTACTAAAATATTAAAATATTAAGTCAAATTAAAAAATAATATTAAAAATTAGTATGAAATTTAAGAAAAAAAATGTGTTTTGTTTTATTTATTTTTAAATATAAAAGATTGCAGTAAACTAATCTACTAATTTACCATGGATGTGATATGAATGGAATATAGGAAGATGAGAGAGGTAATAATATTGGGGAGGTTTGTGAGAGAAATAACAGAGAGAAATATAATGAAATGAAGGAAGGAGGGTAGACAGAAAAAATCAAAAGGAGATTCTTGAGGAAGAAGACATGACTAAGTCAGGTGTGAAGTCTAATCAATCTGGGTGTGGGGTGACGGGTCCACAGATAGATAGAGAACTGAAATTGTAGCACCTAATGCTAATGCTGCCCACCAGTCACCACCAATCATTGAACAACAGCAAGAGATACAAATTTAGGGGTAACATGGTCTTTTTCCTTCTGTCCCCTCTTCTTTCATAATTCATATAACACATACACCCGCGATTCAAGTATCAAGTATGAACCACCAGGGTCCGCCCTTCACGTGCCTATCACATGCTATCAAGTATCAAGCCATCCATGTACGGACCCAAGGAAGAAACATGGGCCCCCTTTTTTTGTTTGTCGTTTAACCCAATATTCCAATTATTGGATGCCTCCTCACAACACTTGCTAAATCTTTTTATTTAGAAAGTTAATTTTTATTAAATAAACCTCCCTTTTCTCTCCTCCTTCTTATTATTCAAAATTAAACTATATATGGCTATATGGTATATAATGGTACCAAGAAGAACATATTTTATATTTTAATGAGAAAAGTTTCTTTTTTTCCCTAAAGCAACCTTAAAGCAAAAAGGGAGAAGGTTGAGTATATAGAGAATGGAGTGTATTAATTATAATTTTCCCAATAAGGTTGAAAATAAAATAAGTATATAAAAAAGAATATGAATTTTGTTGGAGGGTATAAATATATAGAGAGAGGTAGCAACTAGCATGCATGAATGATGGATGTATTGAGGAGTTAAAGTTAGTGAGGGAAATGGGGATAGGTGAATAGGGAGTAAGGGGGGCATTGTCCACGTGCAAATCACATGGGGAATGAGCCTCGTACGGGGTTAGCGAAAACAGCAAAGAATGCAAAGGATGAAAAAGAGGGTGGGATGATGGATGGGTTGTTTTGTCGGGTAGTGGAGTTACGCCAATGAGTGATATGATTTAATAAGTGAGATCCATTATTGGAGTCTGTGGAAAGCCTTAACCCAATGCGAGGGAACACGTGGGACAGCTATCACGCACTCGTGGGGACACTCTTAATCATCACCCGACATCTTGTCTCTCATTCCTCTTCTCACTCCACCACCTCTATTCCTATTTATTACTACTATTATTTCTTAATTCCCAATTATCTAATTAATTCATTCTTATCATTAGATCATTCACACGAATTGGAGGTAGGTTTGACCGCGAGATTTGCGGAACAAAGAAAACCTACTAACATGAAAACCGTTTTAATTATTTCATATTCTATTTTCAATCCTTATTACGACCATTCCACGAAATTTAGCTCATATTCTGGCAAATTTTAATATTCTTTTATAACACAATAATACACTTTCATTAAGAGTTGAAGGTTATTGAAAAAGGAAGGCTTTTTGTCATGTTTTTGACGACTTTGAAGGAGGAGGGGGTTAATTGTAATTTTATTTTGGCATGAAACATGTACAATACAAATGAAAATAAAGTAAGAATAATCAATTTTTTTTAGTATTAACAATAACACTAGACATGATATCAACTGACGAATGTGGAAGTTTACAACCCATCCAAGAAGACTCATCCTCGTTTTAGACAAATTGATAAGACAATTTACTGCTAATTATAAGTTAGCAGATTTTAAGATCCACCTAAAGCTATAACTATTTAAAAAACAAGAAACATAAATAAAGTCATTTAAAAGAGACAAATATTTTCAAACAGGACAACAGACAACCCCAATGACTATTCTAAAAAGAACATAAACATATTCAAAGCAACAATAATTAGATCATAAAACGAAACGACACCATGGAAGAGCACCCCAAAATTAGGACCAAACCAAAACTAAACCAGGAAGCCGCTGTGGAAGTTAGAAGGCGCCGTTGAATGTCTAATCTAGATTCGCCGCCACAAAACATTGTTTCTTTCAATAGTACCCAAAAAGTTTTTTTTAAAGTCAATTACACCTTCAATCTTTTATTTTTTGTGTCAATTGCATCTTCAATATTTCTTTATGTGTCAATTGTACTCCTAATTTGAAAGTACAAGTAACTCAAATGTAAAATATCAAATATTAATATTAATAGTATAATTGGCCCAAAAATATTTGGAGGGATACTTGAAAAACTTTAGAAGTATAATTTTTGGGATACTACCAATATTTTTGACTAAATTTTACTATATGAATATATTAATATCTATAAATATGAAATATTTTTTCAGATGAATAACTAAAGATACTTGAAAGAAAGGATTCGAAACTATAAAGACGAGTATTTGAGGATGATGAGAAGCGAGGGTGGTAAAAGGTTGTGAAGAAGCGTGTGGATTTGATAGAGATGGAGTGAAGGGTAAGATGGGGTAGGGTGAGGAGTACGCGCGGGAGAAGAGAGTGGAGTGAGATGGCAAAGGAGTAAGAGGAGTTCAAATGATTGTTGGGAGGAAAGTGTCGGTGCAGAGAGGGACAGGATGACACGGAGGACATTGGAAGGCACGTGTCATTGGGGCAGGCATGTTGGTCCACGTGACTTCAGGACTCAGTTTTCTCCCCACGTGAACTCCACTCTCACTTGTCTCCTTCATCGGCTCGGCTCGGCTCGGCTCATGCCTGCGCTTCCGCTCATTGCTTTCCCACCCAAAATCTTCCTCTCGCTTGCATCACCTACGGCTCATTATATTGACTTTATATTCTCTCACCAGCGACATATAATTGTAATTGATAAACTATAGTTGTTTTAATCCATTCATTTTCTCGATATTTTTAAAGTCGTTTTGGGACGTGTTATGTTACAAATTAAAGTATCTCCCTTTTTACATACGTGATGAAGTATGTCCTTTTCACTTACTAAATCATATTTACTTTTTTTTTAGCTGTTTGTATTTTATTAAGCTGAAGAAAAATGAATTCACTTAAATATCCACCGCTGACCAGTATGTATTTATTCAGAATGAATTGACGAGTTATGAGCGCGCGCTGTTACGTTATATATGAAGGACTGAAGGTTGTTTCATTGGGTAATTTTTTTTTATTCATATGTATGTTTCATTGGGTAATTAATTGTTCATTCCTTTGACCATGGTCGGTGGAGTTATTCAATTCAATTAGGATGATGGGGGATAATAATCTTGCAATGAACGTCAAAGGAAATAACTTGAACAATTATTGTACATCTATCCAATGATGATGATGTAACCGTATGAAAAGAGAGCGTATCTGACTATATAGAATTGAATGGCATTCTAGACGATACATATGAAGGTTCATCGATATAGATGACTTTGAGCTATAACGATCATCAATAAGTAAGAAAAAACCTCAACATCATGTGAAACATATATGGATGACTAATTGTGCATAATTATTAATAGTTATAAAAATCTCTTGAATATTCTTTTTTCCAGTCCTGTAACATTCGTGTTTCAAGTTGGAGCCGGTTAGCTATATATATATATATATGTGAGATTGATAGTATTGGAATATTACTTGGGCTGCCTCCTGTGCGAGTTTTGAGAATTTATTTCACGTAACAGAGGGAGCGATGCAATTATTAGCTGCCACTTCCGATGAGCACGCTCTTTCAACGATGGGTGAAGAACACGCGCGGTAAAAACAGAAGCATAATAAAACGACGCGCGAGAACGCGGAGGAGATAGAGGAAAAGACAGAAGAGTTGGTTTGAGAGAGAGAAGAAAAGGTGGAGAAAGCGACGTTAAGGCGGGAGGGGTGCCCCTCGTGGTATTCGCACGGGGAAAGATTTGAGTGTCGCATAGGATAAGGATAAGCGGGACCCACAAGAAGAGACAATGATAATAAAATGAAAAGGTTGTGTGTTGGGTTGCAATCATAACCATCCATTTAAAATCTTGATGTGGACTGATGTGGGGTGAATGGTGAATTGTGAATGCTGATTGTAAAGCAATGGACGATGATGGTGTCGTCCCATGTGACCTTTGACCTCAGCCGTTGATGTAGCTTATGTGCTTCTTTCTTTAGAGAATTCTTCAGGTGCGCCTTGCCCCCACTTGATTTAATGCCTTAAGATTTCTTGCGATTTTGCAACTCGACACCTTACGCAACCAAAAGCTACCTCCATTTATTTTGGCCCCTCTTTGATTCACTTATTTAGGCCCCTCCATCCTTCCCACATTTTTCCCCTTTTATTATACTATATAATTCACCCAATTATTTAGTAATAAAACACCTTGACTCACCCAATTATTTCCTTCTCTTCCTTTGGTCTAGTTATGTCAAATGATCTTAAATTAATCTTCGGATTGCGTCCACACAATCCTGACAATACAATATTACAGCTATTGTGAAACTTACAAATGACCGACCCATCAATATTAAATCTCATGGCATGTCGACAGATTAAAATTTTCTATTTGTATTATTTTTTTAAAATTTAATATCTGAATAAATTGAACTCTTGAATCTTGTCTTCATATAGTATATAATCAAATAGGTAAAAATATTCATTTCGTCCCTAAACTTTACATTTGCTGTCAATTTCGTCCCTAATCTTTTTAGTGTCAATTTCATCTCCAAACTTTACACATGCTGTCAATTTTGTCCCCAATATTTTTTTGCAGTCAATTTCGTCCCTAATGTTTCACATTTTGGTCAATTGTATCATTTGTTCTTACTTTAGCCAAATATTGACGACAAAATCTATGTGGCTAACGATATATAATGTAAAGTTGATAGAAAAAGAAACTCAAATCCTAACTTAGATTCAAAAACAGAATGCAGTCTGTCTTTAATTTATTAAAAGAAGTTAGTTAAAGGATAAAATTGACGAAAATGTGAAAGATCGGGGACGAAATTGACAGCAAAAAAAATGATGATGAAATTGACAGCTTGTGCAAAGTTTGGGGACAAAGTTGACAGCAAAAAAGTTTGAGGACGAAATTGACAGTTGATTTAAAGTTTAAGGACGAAATCAGTACTTTTACCTAATCAAATATTATAAGTTTCGTTCCTATTTACTTTACGTTATAATAGACCACAGACTATTTTCTTTAATTGCTTAAGAGTTTTTGTTTTTTGTTTTAAATAATTCAGTCGTTTTGTGAGAAAGAAAAAAAAGAAGGTTTGTGTTGATTATGATGAATAAATGCAGTTTGTTTGACTGGAGCAAGGAAGGCGAGGTGAGTGAGTGAGGAGTAACAGGGTTAGTTGTGCTCCTTGATGGCATATTTACTGTAGGAAGACCAAAGTAAAAGAACTTAAAGAAGTAGTAAGAAAGAGAAGAAGAAAATTAGGAATTACCAGATGGTCAAAAGGAATAAGAGAGAGAGAGAGAGAGAGAGAGAGAGAGAGAAAACCGAGTAGTATTATTTGGGGGCAAAAGCCATGATTGAGGTAATTGGGGTTCCTGACATAAAGTCATGATTGCACTTACTTACATCCCTCTCTCTTCTCTCTCCACTCCTTCCCCATTTTCTCTTCTTTCTATATAATCTCCCCCACACCCCCTTCCCCCCTTCCTCCTTTCAACACATCCTTCTCCTTCTCCTTCTCTCTCTACCCAACTCTACCTGCTAATTTCCTCTCTCTTTATCCATTACTGTCACTACTCACAATCATGGTGGACAAGGAAGATTTGGGTTTGAGTCTTAGCTTAAGCTTCCCTCACAATCCTCCCAATCCTATCCACCTTAATAATCTCATGCCATCTTCAACGGCTTCACCCTCTGCTTCCAATCTTCACAAGCCCTCTTGGAATGAACCCTTAACCTTCTCAGGTTTGTCTTCTTCTACATCTGCATGCTTCACAGTTCAGATCTAGTCAAGTTTATATTAATTTCATTTTTTTTGGTGTGTGCGTGTGAGAGATAGAGAAAGAGAGAGTTATTATTCTTCTAATCTCGGCTCTTTTCCCTTGAACAAACGCAGTCGGAAAGAATAATTTCCCCCTTTTTACTTTTGATTCTGCTTTTCATGGTGTCTTTTGCAATTCAACAATCGTTTTCGCTCCCCTTTTTACTCGTGCTCCTTCAGAGCTCTTTTCCCTAATCTTTTTTTGGTTATGCTTGTTCTGTTTTCCTGCATATTATTAAGTTGGGTTTGAATGAATTACCCTAACGCCTAGCAATTCCGACATGCAGATCGAGATTCTGAAACATGCAGAGGAGAAGCGCGATCTTTCCTGCGAGGTATCGACGTGAATCGATTGCCTTCAGGAGTTGATTGCGAGGAAGAAGCCGGCGTTTCGTCTCCCAACAGCACCATCTCCAGCGTAAGCGGAAAGAGAAGCGAGAGAGAACCCAACTGTGAAGAACTTGACTTAGACAGAGATTGCTCTCGAGGAATCAGTGATGAAGAAGACGGCGAAACTTCCAGAAAAAAACTTAGACTCTCTAAAGATCAATCTGCTATTCTCGAAGAAAGCTTCAAAGAGCACAATACTCTCAACCCCGTAAGCACCACTTGCTCTGTTTCTCATGATTTTCTAGGCAGTCAAACAGTTCCTAATAATAGTCTTCTCTTGTTTATTTACAGAAGCAAAAGTTGGCCCTTGCGAAGCAGCTTGGCCTTCGACCGAGACAAGTGGAGGTGTGGTTCCAGAACAGAAGGGCAAGGTTAGTTATTTAACATTATTTAATAATTTCACTTGTCGCGGTAAATATTATTTATAGTCTCTTTGAAAATTGAAGGTGTTAAAATCTGGAATTTTACAGGACTAAGCTGAAGCAAACCGAAGTAGACTGTGAATTCTTGAAAAGATGCTGTGAGAATCTGACGGAGGAGAATAGGCGGTTGCAGAAAGAAGTTCAGGAGCTTAGAGCACTGAAACTTTCCCCGCAGCTCTACATGCAGATGACTCCACCTACAACTCTCACCATGTGTCCGTCGTGTGAGCGAGTCGCCGTGCCGCCGTACGCGGCTGCCGGAGTTGCCGGAAACCGTCACCATCCGATGGCCCAAGCCCACCCTCGGCCCATCCCTGTGGGCCCATGGGCCCCGGCTGCTGCCGCCATAGCCCACCGGCCATTCGATGCCCTTCATCCAAGATCATGACTTGGGTTGGGGGTGGGGACATTTTGGTCATTTTGTAATAGAGGCCGGGCTTCAATGGGAACTGGTTGAACTTGTAATAACTTTTTATGTATGAGACTTGAGAGTTGGGTCTAAGATATGGTTGTTAGAAGAAATGATTTGGTGGGTCTGGGTTGTTTTGTACCATTTTGACCCACCGATGTTGTTTTTTTTTTTTTTTTGCTTTGGGGTTGTACCTATTGGCTATTACTATTAGATTAGGGTTAATTAGTTTCTAATACTTACTTTTCCCTTTTTTCCATTCCTCAAGATTTTAAGGGAGACTTTCTGTAAAGTGCAATGCTCTAATGAATCATATAATCATCCCATGTTTAGCGCAATTTGGTCTCTCAACTCGAGTTTAATCATTCCATGTTAAGTGCAATTTGGTCTCTCACGTCAAGTTTAAGTTTGTGCTTGAACCTTTTATGGACCATAAGTTTTCTCTACTTATTTAAAATGCTCTCAAATTGTTTCTATTGCAGAAGCAAGTGTCTATAATAAGAAAAAAAATCCGATAAATAGTTATATTAAGAGATGCGGGATTTCGTGGGAGACTAATAAAGTTCCGGTTTTCCCTGTTGGACATGATTTCCAATTTGTCTTGGTTTCAAACCGGGAAGGAAGGGGTTACCTGATTTTCAGGAAGTATGAGAGCATTGACTCCTAGGTTTGACTAATAAGAATTTTTTTTTTTCCACTACAAGACTAACAAGAGTTACTTGTTGTTTTAGGAAAAGTAAGAGTTACTTGTTTTTAATTTCGTTCAAGTTGAACATCATAAGAGTTGCTTGTTTGACTAGTTGTTTTTAATCTTTATAATAATAAATATATAGAATCTTAATATCCTTAACGCAAAATTATTATAACGCATTCTGAAATTAGATAATAATAATATCTATCCAAGTGTGATCCACTTTTTGGTTTAGATAATAAATTAATAAGAGTTTTTTTTTAAAGCATCATGTCAAACTATATTATAGAAAAGTCATACGACACTTACAATTAGTCAGAGAACTACAATCTGATAAAACAGAAGAACAATTTGCAAACATTGGTGAACTATAATAACAAATTAAAGTACAAATGATCCTATCTGCAGGATGAAAGTCATCACCGATCTTGGTGTTGCCAACAAAATGTTTACCATGATACTCTCTGCCTATCAAAAAAGTAGTGTTCGTCCCAAATGTATATGTCATAGACTCTTCCATCAATTTGTTGAAACACTGAATACTTTCTGACATATATGCTCAGGTCAGAATCACGATCTAGTATTGGAATAGAATCTCTCACAAAGAAAGATTAAAACCAGAAATAGATCTGGATGTAACCACCACTAAAATAGGGGGACAAAGATCTGACTTATTTAATGAAAAACCTAAAAACACAAGATGAAAAATAGGGAGGAATTGCAATTAATACAATCCCTCCCTATAAAACGAACAAATTACAAAGAAGAACCTGGGCGGAAAAGATCTGAGAAATATGGAGAAAATCGCCAGCGGTTGTGGAGAGCAGTTTTCGTATAACTTAACAAGAGTTACTTAAATAAGAGTTACTTGTTTTAATTCTTGTTCTTTTTCAATTTTGTTTTTGCGGATCTTGTAACGCTTTAAGTTACAATTATGACTCAACTAACAATACATGTCAAGAGTTTGATTCTCGAACACTTTTTTATTTTTTATATAGAGAGATGACAAATTGAGGATAAAAAAATAAATCAATTTATTCTTGATAGTAAAATCTTGGTATCGATAGTAGTAACATTTTCAGAAATTAGGCAAAAATATCTATCCAAATATGGGCCACCTTTCCCTGTTTTGGTTTTGACAAGAACACATCGTTTATTTTCTGGAGTCGTAAATTATCTCATGATTAATATATTTTTTTAATTCTTGGACTTCAAAGCGCCTATTTATAAAATATTAACAAAATATAAATGTTAATTGAATAGAAGATTGGGGCCCCACACACTAGAATATAATGTGGGTGAATGGTAAAGTTTTAAAGAAGAGGATCGAAGGGAAAGAAGTAATCCAGCATTGACATCATGATTCACGAGCCTTGTTGGGCACCGACGGTTTATAATTTATATCATCTCTCCGAGCTTTCTTCATGACAATCCCGCTTTACAAACTTATTAATTGCCACCACCTTACAAACTTATCACCAACGTTCCAACCCATTTAATTCTTCGTCACTTGAAACGTAGAAATCAGCAAACGTTTATTCAAAGATTTCAAACAAAATATAAACTAATTATTGAACTAGTGACCATGGCTTTGTTACGTTTTGGTAACTTACACTATTATAGGCGAGGATGAAAACGCAGTGAGAATATTTACTTTAATTAAATGTATAAAAGAAAGTAAGGAAACTTGAGACCGAAGAAGAACAAACAGTGAACCTCTCCCGACATGAATTATATATGTAGACTGTAGTAAATACTAATAAATAGAAATAGCTCCTTTTAAGTGTAAACCATGTTCAGCCAATTTGGTGGCACAGAGAAACAGATATAGCAACAGTCTTACAAACCACCACCGTTTTTTAAAGCATCGTTTGACACTATTCTCACATAATTTCTATAACTACTCGCCTGCAAGAGGATCTGTTTTGGGTTATTACTCATCATGTATTTTTTTTTTTTAAAGTGCACTTTTGGTCTTATAACTTTTTTTGTTGCACTTTTGGTCCCATATCTTTACAAAAAGTTGCAGATTTGGTCCCGTATCACTTTTGGTCTCATCATATGTTTTGGTCATATTGTAGAATTGATCCCATATCTTAGCAAAAAGTTTCGCCACCAGTCGTACTTGAACCAAAGATATGAGACCAATTTTACACCTGACCAAAAGATATGAGATCAATTCTGCAACTTGACTAAAAGATATATGACCAATTTTGCAACATGACTTGAAGATATGGAACCAAAAGTGTAACACGGGACTAAATATGCAACTTGAGTAAAAGATATAGGACTAAAAGTGCAACACAAAAAGTTATGGGACCAAATTGAGACCTTAGCAAAAGTTATGGGACCAAAAGTGCACTTTGATCCTTTTTTTTAACGAAATAAAAGCAAGATGTAGGGGTGGGAGACACAGTGGGATGGCGTCGTTTGTTTGGAGGGATACATTTGCACATGGGAGATGAGATTTGGTCTATAAGGCCCAATCACCGAAAGTGAAGTTTAGGCAAGTTGAAGGAACAGAATTAAGCTCTTATTGGGCAATCATCCATCCTCCATTCCTTTCCCTTTTTCCATTACAAGAAAAAACCACTCCCTCAATACCAGCCCATAGATTTCTACATTTAATTTCAAGAGGACCACAAAAACAGGATTTTGATATTTCAGATTCCCCATAAGTGGGGACCTTAATGCCACTATCAACACAAACACATACCCAACGCCACATAGCAAAGGGAGATAAATCATCAAACAGAATCATAATAAGATGACTTGCAGCCACACTTTGAGGCTTGTTGTACTTGTACCTCCGCTAAATTCCTTTTCAGAAAAAATCGACACTTTCAAGTTTCAACACCTAACAATGCTCACTTGGTAATTTCAAATAGAAGAAAGAAGGAAAAAAAAAATTAAGAATAAGGCTTTCTTTCTTCTAAAATTAGTGTTTTCTGCCATATCATGTATCATCAAGTCACATTACCTTTAATTTCCTGCAATGAGCATTGATTTAATTGTGATGTACCTCAATGAATTCATTAGTAATGACATTTGGCTATGCTGTGATCACATGCCAATATCCCATCTTTCCTATTTCAACCAAACTGCTGAAATTGAAAGCATGCAAGTGAAAAGATTGGAGTTGCAGCAACATAAATTGTTTCACGGCCAAATGCAGTTAAATTGGTTGATCAATTTTTACCACACTCACCATTTCACCAATTTCTAAGTGACAACTATGAGAACAATTACAACCTTACAACTTAAACTATGGAAGTAAGCATATTCTTACATTCCATTCCATCCTATTAGTAACATAATACATAATGATCTTCAAGACATCCTTGAAGAGCTTCTGGTATTCCTTGCACTTCTCTTGATAGACTCAATTCTCTGAAGCCTAATTTGCTCTCTGAACTTAGCAATGAATTCATCTGCCTTCTTATCCACATCTGGTCCTTCATCACTCACAGTGCTAGAAGAAGCACCTCCATTAATGGCTTTTGAACTTTCTCCACTCTCTTTTTGCTGACTCAAACTCTCTCCTACTTCATCTTCCTCAGTTTCTGAGTCTTCACCGGATTCCACTACAACCTTGTCCAAAAAATTCTCTTGCTCAGAAAAATTCATGCAAACTGGCTCTGACACAACAGGGCCACCACTTCCATGCCCAATCAATTTTTCGGTTCTAATTGACACGTGCTCATAGTCATATCCCTCTTTCTTCCTTGTTGGTTCTTCCATAAAACCTTCTTCAGCTTCCATTTGGTTTCCATTCTGACTAGCCCTCACAGTTCTCACTGACTTAGCTTCTATTCCTCTCTCACTTGTGAAGCTTCTCTTCAATTCCTTATCGAAAGAAGCTGCTTCGTTAAGTGAACTAGACCTTGGTTTCATGGATATAGATTTCTGAAATATTGGTGGGGGTGGTGGAGGAGGAGGAGGGGGAAAAGACTTAAAAAACCCTTTCTTCCTAAAAAAATCCTCGGTACTTTTGGCCTGTGATTCTGATGATAGCCCCTTCGGGGAAGAAGGAGATTGTGAAGAAGAAGACGTAGCATTCGAACGTGATGACCGTAAAGTTTGAGACTTTGGCGATGAAGCATATTGGGTAGCTGTGTCAACTTGTTTTTTTCCTGACCTCGATCTCCATGGTATTGGAGAAGCAAGCACAACGTTTTCCTTGGATTTATTCTCCTCCATTTTTTCTCCATTTCTAGCTTTGTCTGAATTGCTTGGAGATCTTTTGGGAACAACATCATCACTACTAGTAGGGTCAGAAACACGAGATTTTAAGCTCCGAATAGGCAAAAGCAAAGGCCTTTCTCCAATTCTCGCGTTTTTAACACTCTGCTCATCAAAATCAGAGTGTTGCGAGGAAACAACAACGGGTGACTCATTCCTATGATACTGATTACTCCAAGTTTGGACCTTTTTTTCTTCAAACCCAGATGATGATGAGTTTTCAGTTTCACCCTCGTCTTCGAAAAAAGACGAAACCTGTAGAAACTTAGAAACAACCTTTTGTGCATTATCAAGCTTGGAGTTATTTTCTTTCTCTGTTTCGTCGTTTCGACGGGTGAACAATCCGTAAGAGATAGCAATAGCAACGAGAACAACGTGCAGAAGCTCCCAGTTTTTTGTGAAGAAGAGATTTTGGTTGAAGAACTCAGTAGATTGCGAAGGAATCAGCGGGATAATAACGAAGAAAATCAACACTATGACAGCTTTATACAGAAAGTGACTGTAAAACTTACTTGGGTCTTGTTTGTTTTGTTGCGCGGTATTAAAGTTTTCATTTTTGGTTGAAGTAGCGCCTGCCATTGAAGAACAGAAAGAATGCTATGTGGGAAGGTGTAGGAAGAGCTTGAAAAAAAGATGAGACTTGGGGGTAGAGGAAAAGCACAAGAGGATAGAATAGAAGGGTAAGGCAAGAAAAGTTAAGTAGAGAGATATTAGATATGAGGAAATCTCAAGTTTTTGCCTTCTTTGGTTTACACCGTTAAGGAGATAATGACATGCATATGTCCTCAACTTTATACTATCTACTCTCTTTTCCGTCTTAAAAGATGCTTCTTCTGTTCTATGGCTAAACTACAGATACAGAGTACAGAATGCTTTAAAAGATGCTTCTTCTGTTCTATGGCTAAACTACAGATACAGAGTACAGAATGCTTGCTAGCTAATACCTAATGCTAATCTATCACCTAAGGAGAGACTAGTGTGAGGTATTAAAAGTAAGCAAAAGACAAAAGTTGTGTGAAAGTATGAATATCGTTGGATTTGTACATCGTGGGATGTATCAGATTAGTAGAAGCAATGGCGTCACCATTACCTGGAAAAACGAATTTTGAGCTAAGACTGCTTTATGATATTAATATATGAAGCATTTCAATTTCATGCTAGTGTTGAAGCCTTGAAGGGTTGCATAGGTGAGACGGAAAGGACATATTGGGAAATTGAAAGAAAAAGAAAAAGAAAGGAGAAAATGGGTAGTGTTTTGATGGACTTTTTTTTCTCGCTAGACTAAGAAAAATTTATAATCACACGTATAGACTAATATTATAAGATATCACACATATAGGCTAATTTTACTGTAGCAAAACTGGGTTACGAAGAAACCGTCAACTGGGATGACTGTTTTAGTGGAAGAAAGCCGCTAACTGGGATGACGGTTTGAGGAAAGGAAGAAACCGTCAACCCGAATGACGGTTTCTTCAAAAAATATTTCGAAGAGAAACCGTCAACCGTGTTGACATTTTCTGGAAAGAGAAACCGTCAACCCAGTTGACGGTTTCTGATTTAATTTTTGAAATTGCCGTCAACTGAAATGACGGTTTTGTCCTCAACTTATTAAACCCTACTTCGTCTTCCTCTTTCTCTTTCTTTCATTTTCAGCCGCTAACTTCGTCTTCCTCCCTCATCTCCTTCTTCCTCCCACATCCTCCTTCTTCCTCCCTCACTCTGCTGCTTCCCTCCGTCTTCCTCCATCAAACGAAGAGCTGTGTTGCCTGTGGATCCGCTTCGTCTTCCTCCACCGCCACCTCCATCATTTTCGCTTCGTCTTCCTCCATTTTCCCGTGGATCCGCTGTCGGCCGCCACAGGTAAGCGAAATCCTCCGTCTTCCTCCGCCGTTTGCAGTGTTGCTCCAATTTTGTTGACTGTGTTGCCATTTTTTTTCCTCCGCCGTGCTGCTCTTTGTTTGTACTGTGTTGCTATTTTTTTTTAAGCGTTTATTTTTTTAAAATTTCAGATCTGTTTTTTTTTTGAGTAAACTACTAAATTGGTCCCTGGATTATTGACTCACTGACAGATTGGTCCCCGAATTTAGAAAATTGACAAATAGGTCCCCGAATTTTTCTGATTTATTGACAATATTTTTGATTGATTTGTTGTATGATTAATGTGATATCATATTGAAAAATTAATTAATGATTAAAGTTTTTTTGATTTGATTAAAATTAATGATGTAATTAATATTGATTTGTTGTGATTGTTTGATGTAATTATTTCTGATCTGATTAAAATTTTTCTGATTTGACTAAAATTAATGATGTAATTTTGTATGATGTAATTAATTATTGATTGTTTGATGTAATTAACTTGTAATTTTATTTTAGAAAATACATTCAAATAGAAAAAGGAGGTCTATGTTTTATATTCTATTTTTTTAAAAGAAACATGTGTATGTTATTAATTAAATATGTTTGTTATAGTAACAAATTAATTAATAATTTTATTAACTAATTTTGGTTTGATAATTAATTTCTTAAGGAAAAAAATAGTTATGGATGCTAGAGGTAGAGCTGCTCCGGTACTTGATCCTGGTCCAGAGGACCCATCTGTATTATATTTACATAGACAACATATTTCTGAGGTTGTCTGGACAATCATCACAATTTGATACAGGTCCATCACAATTAGAGGTTGATCCATTACAGTCACAATTTGCCGAGTCGTTACAGTTTGATGCTATATCGGCTTCTTCACATTTGGCATCAATATCGGCTATGGGGGCCCCAGCTTGGCATACGCCTCCTTCATATCAGTCAGGGTTTCCTAGCCCTCCACTATTTCAGCAGTATGGTTTTTATGACTCTGGCAGTGGCATCCGTCAGCCTATGATTAACCAAGCTCAAATGTACCAGCAACCTCTCTTTCCGTCTCCTCAATCACATCCCCCAATGCATCAACAATATCAAGCGTATCAGCAACCTCAGGCATATCAGTACCAGCAATCTCAGGCGCCTCCTGGCCCTAGTGGCTCTGCTGCTCGACGTCCTGGCCCTAG
>QANZ01024831.1:288572-309703 GCA_003254925.1 Chamaecrista fasciculata | reverse complement strand
AAAAAAAAAAAGCAAAAATTTTAAAATAAATAATAAATTAAAATAAATCATATGGTATGCTAACCTATTCCACAGTGGTCATTAGTTTCTTTGGATCCACATGGTCTTGGTTCATATAATCACTCTTTACTCTCTGCTTCTCAAATTCCATTGAAGCATCTCAGGATCAAAACAATTAATAAAAATATAAAGAATTAGATAATATCAATAAAAATAAATAAATACTAAATTACAATAAATTAATAATAAAAAAAATTAACTTATAAAATAATAAATAATGAGAAATTTTAAATAAGATATAATAATAATTAAATATTTACCTCAACTCTACGTTTTTCTTCAGACTAAACTCTTTAAGAAGATGATGATTGAAAAATAATAAAGATAAAAAAAAAAAAAGAATGAAACGAAGAGATGATTGAAATGGGAAGAATGAAACGAAGAGATGATTGAAATGGGAAGAATGAAATGAGATGAATAGATGAGATGAATAGACGAAGGAATTGCAAGGTTTATATAGAGCCAGCTTCACTTATAAATCCAAATTATTCCTACTGCAACACACAACAAGGTACACATCCTCTCAGCAAACACGTGATCGTCAGACAAAAGAAGCACACGAAATAGTCTGATATAGTCTGATAACACGTAAAACAGCCGGGACACGCGAGATTGTAAGGAAACCGTCAACCAGGTTGACGGTTTTTCAAAGAGAAAACCGTCATCCGGGTTGACGGTTTTCTCTTTAATAAACCGTCATCCGGGTTGACGGTTTTCTCTTTAGAAAACCGTTGGTTTTCAACTTTTTCCAAAAGAAACCGTCATCTGTGTTGACGGTTTCTTCGTTTTCTCAAACCGTCATCCCAGTTAGCGACTTTCTTTCACTAAAACAGTCATCCCAGTTGACGGTTTCTTCATAACCCAATTTTGCTACAGTAAAAATAGCCTATATGTGTGATATGTTATAATATAAGTCTATACGTGTGATTATAAATTTTTCTTAGTCTAGCGAGAAAAAAAAGTCGTGTTTTGATGTGGTCAGGATTTTCCTTTTGGACTGCCTACGCTAGCTTTTGATTTGGAGGGGAAGTTCAATTATTATATGGAAAAAAAAAGTGCTTGCTGCTGTGGAGAGAATACTTTTTTATCTAGTCTATTTCTACACCCTTCAAAGTTCAAATCCTATTTAATTTATGGTGTCAGATTCTCTTAAAAATTACGCAGTGAGCCTAATCCAAAAATTCTTTGAACTGGCAAGAGACTGGGATGGAATAAACTGATCTCGCCTTGCCTAGTGATATGTCTAATCATGCTGTCACACCAAAATTCTCTTGACCACTAGTTATCTGTATTCTGTCATGTAAATAATTCCTGTGTTCAACTCTTACATGCATGTTGAAATGCAAGATGCTTCAGAAATGGAGACCAATCGATTCCATTGATGCGCTGCACTTTCTCACAACTATATCATATTTTCACCTTGCAACCCATATGCTTTGTTATAATTCAAATAAGATAAATGCAAAATTGATGGTAAACTTCCAAGTCCATTATTACCTATACAATTTGAAAGAGGTCATCAACTTGAAACCAATACATATATACCCCAAAAGCATTATAATAATAAGGCTCCCTCGTATATTGGGTTGTATTTTACAACTATATATGTTGGGCATTTTGCTTTGAAGGGTGCAGAATAAGACTTGGGTTGTATTATATAACTATACATGGGAAAAAGAAGAAGACTTGATGTTGGGGATGAATCAGATTCGATCGATGTGTTTGGATTTCTTAGGTTTTGCGAATGTGACTCACCTGGGATGCCTTTTTCCCTTTAAAGAAGATCAAACTCTACAAGGAATATTCAGTGGAATATAATGTAGATACCTACCAAGACTCCATCAATTCTAGCAAAAAAGGAAAAAAAGAAGAAAATATATGTGGTTGTACTCCAGAGTTCGTTCACCCCTTTTCTTTTCCCATTATTATCCTTCAATTCTTTTTACAATTTTACTCTTGGTTGGCAATACCCAATAAGTTATGGATTTATTTAATATGTACTCTCTTTTAGCATTTTATATTTTGAAATTTATGAAAATTTTAAATTTATTTAAAAAATAATTTTTAATATTTAAAAATTCACTTGACTAATTAAAAGAAATCTTAACATATTCCTAAAAATACATGTTAAAAGACCCATAAGTTATTCCTCCATTTCACGTTTGTGTTTTCTTCCGAGAAAGTTCAAACTTCATGAGAGGAATTTTGTATTATATTAGCCATAAGGCTCAAACATTGGATTAGTTCCAAGCTCTTCGATTTTAGTTCCTACTTTCCTAGGTACTAGTGGTAGGGGCAAATGAAATTTCGTGGGTTTTTAACTTTTATGACATCCCAAGATTATTTTAATGATAGTTTCACACACCATCAGTTCATGGCTGTAAAGAAATGGACGGTTGTGATGTTGATGAATTGGATGTTATCTAATACTTTTCCTTGATATATGTAATTCCTTAATAATCTATTCTGCTTTATATTCTAAATTATAATTATAATTCGTTCCATACAAAGAGTCCAAAAACGCAGGAAATTGCTAAATGATGTCCGTGAAATCAACTTGAAATTATTCCATCTTATTCACAATATCTATTGACATTTGGAGAATTTTTTTAAAATATTTGTTATATTACAAAATAAAGAAATTATTAATTATTAATTTACAATTTTATCTCTATTTATCCTCTTTTAGATTTTTCAAATTTAACTAGTGAAGCCAATATCCTTCCAATTTTTCAATATCCTTTGAAAATAGAGATAAATAGATAAGGATAATTTAATTTTTTTATCTTATATTTTTTTAAGTTTAAGATAAATTAATCTTTTTTTAGTCTGTGTGTAACTACAAAATTATAACAGATATTATGAACTGGAGGAAGTATGGGTGTTTGTTGGACGGTTTGAGCGATTATGAACAAAATTTTTAACCGAACCACTAACATGGGTTTGAAATAATTTTTAATTAACGGTTAAAAATAATTTGTTAACCAAACCAAACAAACCAATAAATAGGCGGTTTGGGCGGTCGGTTTGAGCGATTAACAAGCTTATTAATTGTTTTTATTAATTTATTATAAAATTAGAGAGAAAAAATTAGTGTTTTGGAGTAATAAATCTAATTTATAGAATAGATAAAAAAATGACAAATGAGATTAAAAATTTGAGAGGATAAAATTATATGACGAATAATAGTTGTTAATTCTTGCCTAAGACAAAACAAATTTCATGATTCAATAAGATAACATAATAAAAAAATATAAAAAAATTAAATGATGATAAAAAATTAATAATTTTTTTATGAAATGTAATCACATATAATACAGTATAAGTAAAAATAGCTATATAAATACTAGCGGTCGGTTCGGTTAATTGTATGTCTAAATTGTTAACCGAACCAAACCATCCAATTTTAATGCATTTTTAATCAAACCAAACCGCTCAATTGATCGGTTTGATTTAGTTTGGTTAAATTGATTTGGTTCGATTTTAAACACTCATCTCTTGAATCTATTAAAAATGAACCCTTGTCCTTGACTCCTTGCTCAAACATCCTTTAATTTAAAATTATACTCTTACGAATTAAATTTTTGAATTTGAATATAATAATTATAATAAAATTAAATTAAATTTTATTACAAAAAGAACAGAAAAAAAATTAGGCTTAAGTGCACTTTTGGTCCNGTTTAAAAACGCACAACTGTAGTCAATGATTTATAAAATACAGCCACACTCCAATTATCAATAATTCAAGCTATGATAACATATCTTTAACAAAATTATCAAAACTGGGACTAAACTAAATCATAAACCCTAGAGCATTCACAATAGTGAATTAACTCCACTTGCAAACTAACCATGAATCAATTTTATGAAATTGAGACCCAGAAACAAGAGTTTGCTAAACAAAACTAACTAGGAAGAAGATGAATTAGGGATTTGAAACAAAACTAACCGGTCGCCGACTCGCCGTCGTAGCTTCTCAATCGTAGGCTGTAGCAGTGAACGTCTCCGTCAGTCGCCGGTCGTCGTTGTAGCTGCTGCGTCGTCGTCGAAGAAGTGAAGAAGGAAGAAGAAGCACGAGGCGGCGAGAAGAAGCACGAAGGAGAATTGAAATGGATTTACGGAATTGAAATAAACAAAATAGAAAAGGATTGAGAAGAGATGATAAAATGGATTAATGGAATCTCACCGATTTCGGATAACCAATGAGCAGTTCAGTGACGAGAGAAGTTCTCAAACTTCATTTTGAGTTCGATTATGGTGGCGAGAATGACGATTGAGATGAAGAGGTTTTTTTTTTGTAGATATTGTGGAATGAGTATAGAGAAGTTATGAAATGTTACATATTGATCCTAATTTAGTCCATCTCATTTGATTATGCCACGTCAGCATCCCAGTCACACTGCCACGTCAGAATTAACGGCGAAATTTGGACGGAAGTGACCAGGGGACTAACTGTGAAACTTTTTGCGAAGGTTTGGGAGCAAATCTACAACAAAAATAGTTATGAGACCAAATTGAAACCTTAGTCATAGTATTGGGACCAAAAGTGCACTTAAGCCAAAAAACTAAAAGAAATAGTTGGAGTTTCAAGTTTGGACATAAAAGTAGGGCTGTCGGCGATCCTCTAAAAAAGCAAAGATCCACCCTCCGTTATCCTTACGTGTCATTCTCTCCACGACTTTCTCGTGACTCCCTCACCGTCTGGTCATCTAAAATTTCTCCATTTTCCTCTTCTCTATTCTCTCTTCTCTTCATCCATTTCTCGTTTACTTTACTTTTCGTTTCAGATTTCATCGAGCAATAGGTGGAGTACAACCGAGGCGATTCTATAATTCAACCAAATTTAGGGTTCAAGATTCCCAATTCCATTCCCTTTTCCTTCTTTTATTTTTCCCAAAGATTTGTTTTCTTGCATCATAAGATCACTCATCCATCTGTTTCGCCCCGATTCCGGCGTCCGATCATTCTTTCACTAATATGGTGTTCTTTTCTTCGGAGAATTTCATCCTCTGTTTTTTCTGCCCCAACTCTTGTTCTATCATCCGTTCTTGTTCCTGCTGTCTCAGAATTCGTCGTCATCCTCTTTTGATTTTGTGATCTGCATATTAGTATTACGGTTGGGGTTTTTATTTATTTTCCTTACTTTGATTTTGCCATCTGTAAGAACTTGTTTCCCCAGTTGTTGTAGTCGTGGAATCGGAAGGGATGTAATATTGTAATTGCAGTATTTTCTTCCAGATTTCTGTACAGAAATTTGTTGATTAGGTTTTTGTAAAGCTCCTCGTATTACTGTAATTATTTTCTGATCTCAAAAGGGAGTTATGCATATTGAAGAATTGAAGGGAGGGGAGGTCGAAGGTGGAAAGGAAGAAAAAATAGATGTCGGAAACGATGATATAGGCGGTGCGACCTTTGTTGTGTCTGATGCAAAAAGGGCTCTGGTTGGAGCAGGCGCTCGTGCTCTCTTTTATCCAACTCTGCTTTATAACGTCGTTAGGAATAAGATTCAGGTCGAGTTCCGGTGGTGGGATAAGGTTGATGAGGTATGGTTTTGTAAACTCCGCATTTGTTCTTGCTTGTGTGATATTAGACTTCTGCTAGCGGGTGGAAATTTATTCTGGACAACCCATGAACTTCCATTGTTGGCTAGCCGGTGATAATTGTTTTTATTTAAGTTGATTTATTTCGTGGTGCTGTGTAATTGTGATTTTTTTGCTTTTATGCACTGGCCCGAATCTAGTATGTTGAATTATGTTTTTCAAGAGGGAAAAATGCTTGCGGTTGCGGGTTACCAACGTTGTGCGCTATTTACACCATTGATAATCTCTGCTCAGTACTTGCTGTCATTTGACCCTCATTCATGTCACTGGTGATCAAGGCCTTTGACCGCTAGACCCAACTCTTGCTGGGGATTCAATTTGTGTAATGTCGTCCATAGTTAATGCCTTAGTACAAGAAGATATGCTTGGCTTTCTGAAGGAGAAGGCAACTCTAATTTGCTTGCTAGGAAGTTAGCTTTTTAAGATCTTTTTTCTGAAGGAGAAGGCAACTCTAAAGCACTTATGCCTTTGTGGGGTTTATTTGTGGTCCTGGTTACTTATTTTTCATCTCTGGCGTTTGGGAGGAGTTTTTAATTTGTGGCCGTATTGTGCTTTAATTAAAAGTTTCAACATAAGCATATTTAGATATGAAATTAAGTTATAGAATTATCAGATATATAATTTTATATCGATATTTCCTTTTTGGCTGCGAGGATATTATCTACTTGGTTGCACAGTGGTCTTATGTTCTTCTGGAAGGCTAGCTTTTGCTTAATTCTGATGCATATAATTTTTTAGTTCATATTATTAGGTGCTGTTCCGTTTCCAATTGATGTTCCCCACTTAAAGGAGCTTGGTGTAAGAGGAGTTATCACTTTGAATGAGCCATATGAGACCTTGGTTCCAACCACCCTATATCATGTGAGTGTTCTGCGTCTAGTTTATTCAGCTGATTGATGCATTAGATTTTGGTAGGTCTTGATGAACACTTGTGTTTCATTGGTGTAGTGGCATTCTGTAATTGCTCGTTTGTCAAAGCTACTTGGGCGTTCTCATGACATCAAATTTGAAGTATTTTTAGCATGCTCATTTGTTGTTTAACTCTATTTTTAAACTTGGCAGGCTCATGGCATTGACCATCTTGTGCTTCCTACTAGAGACTACTGTTTTGCACCTTCATTGCGTGACTTGTGCTGTGCTGTAGACTTCATTCATGGTAAGTATAAAAGTAACTTTCGGAAAATGTTATTGCACTCTTTAGTAGTAGATTTAACTTCCTTTCTCACATGGGAAAACTGAAGTTATTTGTTCTATTTTATATTATTTTGCTAACCTTGCATCGAGTATTTAAATTAATGGTTGTTGATTACTTTGTCTTGTATTATATTTTTTTATGCCCTATCGTCCTGCACTTTATATCTCCTGCACTTTTAATTTTTTTTTTGGGTGCCACCCATGCAAGAAAAGGCTAGCTATTCTAATTAGTTTTCAGAAGCTGTTAATAAACATCTATAGAAGGCTTGTAATCATTTCATTCGTTATTATCTATGTTACACTGTTAAACTTAGTATTTTGGTCAGTTTCAGTTTTGTTTCATTCTGACAATTGTTCCTTTTATCAAGAAAATGCATTGTCTGGACGGGTTACATACGTCCACTGCAAGGCTGGGCGAGGTCGCAGCACAACCGTTGTTATCTGTTATCTGGTTGGTGCCACACTCTAAAGAGATTTAGAAATTAATGTATGTATTACGATTTATCGACAGTTCTCACCATTTTTTCCTTTATTTTGTGTAGGTGCATCACAAGATGATGACACCTGATGCCGCATATGATTATGTAAAGTCAATTCGGCCAAGGGTACTGCTAGCTTCCTCTCAGTGGCAAGTAAGTGTGAAGCTTCTCTTTGTAGCTGTTATCACTTGCTATTATTTGTTCAATTTTTGTGTTTGTGTACACTTAGCCGCATGGTAAATGGACTCTAGCTTCAGTTTGGTTGTGTCAATTTGCTGGAAAATCTGAAATGATTCCATTTTTGGTGACCCGAACTTCCTGTGTGAATTGTGTTCGTAAATGATTATAATAATGGTTACTTGTTTAATTTTTTCATTTAGTGTTACTGTTGAATTTTCAGGCTGTTCAGGAGTACTATCACCTTAGGGTTAGGAACGCTGTTGCCTATGCTCCCTCAGCCAGCATGATATTGAAAGCATCGGGGATGGCAGCAGCTTCACGAGACCTTGTAACATTTGATGATGGTTCTGTAGTTGTGGTATCAGAGTCCGATCTTGAAGGTTACAACCCAAGTATTCATTCAAGTACTATGGGAAGCGAGATATGGGCAGATTTGAGCGTGGTTTACCGTGTGCGAGTTGCCGGACAAGCAGCATTGGCAAGAATTTCATGCCTTTGGCTGCGATATGGCACACACCAGAAGGTTTCTGCACAGAAACTAGGCAGCACCAATCAGTTGGGAGGCATTAGCGTTGATATCCATGTGTACTGATAGGGGGTAAAAATCCATGTCTTAAAACTTTGGTGTTTAGACAGGGCTGAATCTGAAACTGATAAAAACCCCCTGTATATATATCTGTTCGTTTTCTGTTTTGAGTCGAAATGATGAGCTTATATAAGGGTCAATTTACGTGATATGGTTGTAATTTGTGTTTATAGTTATATCCTTCCCAACCATCACAACATTTTCTATGTACTCATTCAAGCGAGTTACATGGAGATCGGAATAACTCTTGCTCGAGATTTAAAAGAGTGAAGTAATATGCAAGTATTACTTCTAGATTTAAAATGTGTAATCGTAACAAGTTGCAACAACACACTTCATGTTGTATAATTTCCCGTAATTTAAGACTTGGGGTTGAGCTTTGCATTGCCATTATTTGTCGAGGCGTGGTCCTTCAAAACAGGTACAACATATTTCTGAATATCGTAGTCAGAGATTTGCAGATGATCTCCCCCAACACTAACGAATTGGACCTTACCAGCTTCGTCCAAGGTTTTTAAACCGATCCAATCCTCAATATAAAGTTTTGTCTGCAAAATCCAGATTATTAGAGCTTCAGAAAAAAAAGAAAAAGACTATGTTTAAACAAAACAGGAAATTGAAAATCCTACCTGCTTTTTACCCAAAAAAAAAGGAAAAAGAAAATCCTACCTGCTGTGGAGGTAAAGTTGGATTGAAGTAGCCATCCGGATAATATCCGAACCAGGAAGTTTCCTTGGGTATTAATTCCGTATCATTCTCAAACTGTTCATTGTTTAAAATAGGATGACATATAAATGAGTGTTCTCACTGAGTCAATTCCCTAAGAAAAGTACCTTAAGAATATAACTTACCATGACAAGCAACAACTTCTCCAAACTAGTGAACCTTTGTTTGTAAGTGGAATTCCTTTTATCAGGGAGTTCATTGTTAAGCTCCGGAAGATACCTACATTTCTCCAAATAATCCTCTATTGCCTGACACAAATTTGGGTTCGCCTCCTCATTCTTTTGTAGTCAACTTTTTTGAATTGGAAACTTAATAAGGAAGCAACTAAAGTGAATACTCACATTAGGTAGTTTAAGATAACCACTAGGAGCCATGTGCTCCTGCAAATTTGAGTTAGGGGGATAATAGATAAACAAATGAGGATGAAAGCTAGTACGTTTAGAAAGAGAATACAATTAATGTTGTGATTTGGAAGATGGAAATACATACTTGAATAAAGTCCGAGTAAATTCCTATCTTGATCAGTTCGTCTATGAGGATGCAGAAGTCATCTGACTGGGAAGCCAAACAGCAGTCAATGTCAAAAATGAAGATCATACGAAGTTAAAGATATAGTAATGAGTAATTATTTATTGTTTTTTATTAATAATTTAATATTGATGTAATGGTATCAGAAGGATGTGATAAGGCCACAATGATACTCACACCACAGCGAGGAACTTTTGCAATCCCAGCATGAGGGCCTGCCAAAGACACATAATTCTTCACCTGTTACAACAATAAGTTAACAAATGTAAGTATTAAGGAGACAAAATACAGAGAAAAGTAAATACGAAGGATTAGCTGAAAAAGGAAAAGAAAACACTAAACTCAAATATTTTCATTAGTTAAAACTATATATGAAGTAATAATACTTATGAAGTCAAAGGGGATTTTACCGGAGGTCCTCCTTCACAGAATTCTATAACACCTCGAGCTACCATATTTCCCTGTCGTACCAAAAAATAATTCAGAAATGAACCTAAAAGTTAAAAACATGGCTAATGAGTAAGAGATGAGATGATTTATGTAATTGATTAGCAACACAATAAATCTGAAATGTGACAAGATAATCAAAACAATAATTTAGTTTATTTTATAAAGAAATTTTGATTAACATAATCTATTACAACAGATTCAGCCTGACTGATATCAATAGACAAAGTCATCTAGACCCACAGCAGAGAGATTAGTCACTGTTCTCGATAATGGATACTCTTCATTTATATAAAATAAAAATAGACAAAGTCATCTTTTTTATTAAAAAAATGATAAATCATATTATAAATACTTTTTTATTATGGATTAAGATGCATAATATTTTTCTTGACTGGATAAGTCAGTCAAAAAATTCAGATTGAAATTTAAAAGAATTTAGTCCTGCAATAACCAGAAAACTTCAGTCAACATAGGTTTTATCAACAAATGATCACAATTGGGCCAAATTATAAATCAATATAGCACATATAGCGCATACATAGACAGCTGATTAACATAGAACAAAAACATCTGGCAGAGAAGAAACACAAAAATTAACCTGGGATTGTCCAACAATGTTGTATCCCCCACTCAATTCTTTCATTTGCTTAACCTGTATATTGCGTATGAAAAAAACAGTCAAAACGCAAGTTCAACTTTTTTTTTTTTTGGCCAATAAACGCAAGTTCAACTTGAAACGCCACTTAGCTACGTTACTCCACAATTCTCTCTCACCTTATCGCAAACAATCTGTGCCTGCAAACAAAAGAAAAAAAAAAATTCCAATCACTGATAATCAAAAAAGTACCAAAAACTAAATACAAACAAAAAAAATTATATGTTACCTGTTCATGAAGAGGCTTCAACCATGAATCCACTTTCCCATTACCTACTTCTCTGAAGCAAACGAGACAGCCTCATTAAGCAAGTTAAAAATATAACCTATATTAGATCTGACTTATGCGTAAAACAGAGTTAGTTAGGGTATGGTACGAGGGAATTAATAGAAAAATTAGGGACATACATGCAATATCCTCTAACACCAGTCAAGTTGGCCAATTTCTGAGTGAATTCTGTAACTCCACCTCTGCACTGGTCGTCAATGCCTGCCATTCAAAACAATTCCATTATTTGAATACCAATCTAAGCACATATCCGCTGAATTTTTTTATAATGATATTAATAGTAGCACCAAAAATGTGTATACATGCATTCATGAAATAAGAGTGAAAGCAAGTACCGTGGAGTACTATAAAGGGTATTGAATGTGAAAGAGGGATGAAGGAGAAGGCAAGAGAGAAGACGAAGAGAAGCGAGAATAATGAAGGAAGAGTCATGATGGATTTGGTAGTTTATTGTATATGTGAGAGTTTGTGGATTTATAAGCACTGATTACATGGCGTACACGGATGGACCATTTTCAATGCATTACTTTATTTAGCCTAAAATTATTCGTCGTCAAAATCCTGATTAACCTTGGAATTGCAAACTCAGGTTTTATATTGAAAATTCAAGTATCATTATAATAAAATGAGATATTTTATAAAAATATTTTCAAACAAATTGTTTAACGACTTATGCTATGGTGAAATATGACAAATCTTAATTAATTTATATTTATAAATAATTTTTTTAGGCTATTATATTTATAACTATACCTAATTGTTTTTATTAAAAAAAAGTAATAGAATTATGCGTCTGTTTTATATTTCTTTTTATCCCTTGCAAGATCTCAACCTTAATTATCTTCTTATTAACAAAATAAGAGAATTACGGGGGGTCGCAATAGCTTCTGTTTTGATTTTGCTTTCCGTGCAAGCAGAAGCAGAAGAGCAGAGCAGAGAAGAGACGAAGTGCATGAGAGATCGATCTTCTTCCTCTGTTGAAGTAATTCCAGCAACAACTTCACTCTATCACCATAGATCTTTCTTCAATTTCCCATCCGTCTCCTTCCGGAGGCTTCTTTTCTCACCCAACGGCCTCGCTTTCTTCGTCTTTGTCCCTTTCACTCTCATTATCCCTTCCCTTGAGGATGGGCTTTTTCAGAAGGATAGCTGGATTATTAGGGTTTGCAAGGGATGACGTCCACGACTCCAAAGGGGAATCCGACGACGAACCCGATGACCAAGCTCGCACTCGCAAAGGCTTCGGCGTCCAAGTCCAGGTTCCTGTTGATCGCCCTCAGATTGGTCCTATTATCACTCCTTGTACTTCCGGCGATGGTGGAGTTCAGGTCTTGCATTTCTTAATTCGCTCTTGTTTTTTAATTTCTGTGCATTTCGCTGCCTGTAGTTTGAAGATACCATGTATTGTCAATACTGCCGAAGTGATGTGGGGATTGGGGAAGAACCCACTCCTCGAAGCCACACATAATATGGCACGGTCTCCATTTTCTACGGGAGTTTCATTTCTCATCCAGTATATAACTTGATTTGGCACTAGTTTGGAGTTCATTTCTCATCCAGTATATAACTTGATTTGGGACGTTGGGGCTTCCGTTCCTGCTTTGCAGTCATAAACAAATGATTGCAGTCTTTAAGGAATTGTAAACAGAAAACAGATGGCATTTTCATGCATAGAATCTGGTTTTTTATTCTTCATTTGAAATTTATTGGCTTTTTATTATAAAAGGTAAATTGGTAGCATGGATTGGGTCACTTCAACAAAGTTGTTTGTGAGCACCTGCGTCTGAGATGATGACCCTAAAATATCCTTTCACACCTGATTTTTTACTATTCCAGAGGTCGTACCGGTGAAAAAAACTATGTTGCTCAAACCGGAGGCTTTCTTGTTTTGGCGTGCTATTGTTTCTGTATTTAGAAGCTGTGTTGAAGTGCCGTGCATGTCAATATTTATTGCCTTTTCATGTATTCTGCAACATTTCTTTTTCCTCGGGTGCTTTTGATGCGTACATTTGTTTAGTCACATTTCAAATATGATGTGTTGGAGTTAGACAGTCTAGATAATCTTGTTTTGTCAAGTCATCTACTGTTTGCAGGTGATTAATATTTCGCTCTTTTTTTCTCTTCTAAAATGTTTTTCTGCATCAGGGTTTGAGGTGGTATGCAAGGCGCCTAAGGATAGATGATGATGGAGATGTAGCTGATGAATTTCTTGACGAGGTTCCTCCAGAGATGTCCGCACCTCAAGTAGATCATCATAAATTAGTGGCGAGGTTCAAATTCAAGAATGGTACGGGGCCAGCCAAAGTGAAGAGACAGGCCTTATTAGGTGGGAAACTCCAGCAATGTGTGGAACATCAGGGCAGATTGCAGTGGATATAAAGATCTGAGTGGAAACTGATGTGGATTTTGATTCATTGGGCTTTAACTGTTTAGTCTATACGTATGGTGGGAACCTGCAATCAAAACACTCGTCTTTTTAAATGGGCTTTATATGATGGTTCCCTTTGATCTTTGGTTAACTTGTATCTTTTGCCGGTTATGGATATTTCTGGGAACTGCTGCATGTGGAGAAATTGTGTGCACGTTAAATTACTACACGGTAAGGAGGTCCCATTATGTTACCTAAAGAATTGAACTACCTATTGCACAGATTGCCAGAAGTGTTCAGGTCTAGCGATTGAAATATTATGGGTTCTACGATCACATAATGTAGAGGGTATCTGGGTGATCACTGATCAGTAAGAGTAAAACCTTAAAGGCAAACTCTTATATAGAGTGAGTGTGGAGTTTTGTGATGCTCTTAATGTTCTCTAACAGAAGCTTTAAAACACAAGTTGCCAATGACTTAGTGAGGCATATGGTAATTTCATCATTGATGTAACTGTCTACTGAAACATTGTCTGTGTGACTGTTTTATTTCTGTATGTGATGTGATAGTCTGTTCTGGCTCCATGTAGTTTTAGATGTTTGTAACACTTGACTGTTGATGAATTCGAGTCTGAGAGAAGAAGGAAAGCTAGTACGTTTTGAAAGAGAATGCAATTAATGTTGTTGTATGAAAGATAGAGATAAATACTTGAATAAAGTCTGTAAATTCCTAGCTTGATCAATTCGTTTATGAGGAAGCAGAACTCTTCTGACTGGGAAGCCAAACAACATTCAATGTCAAGAATGAAGATCAAACGAACCGAAAAGACAAAAAGTAATTATTTATTTTTTATTAAAATTCATGTGATGGTATCAGAAGGATATGATAAGGCTACTATAATCCTCACACCACAGTTAGGAAGTTCTGAAATACCAGCTTGAGGGCCTGCCAAAGACACGTAATTCTTCACCTGTTACAACAATAAGTTAATGAGTCCAAATCCAGAGAAAAGTAAATACAAGGATTAGCTGAAAAAGAAAAAAAAACACACTAAACTAAACTCCAATGTTTTCATTAGTTAAAACTATAAATGAAGTAATAGCACTTAAGAAGCCAAAAAGGTTCTCACTGGAGGTCCTCCTTCACAGAATTCTATAACAACACCTCGAGCAACCATATTTCCCTGTTGAACCAAAAAATAATTCATTAGAAACATTGCAAATTAAATGAATAAGAGATTTTACAAGATTTCTGTAATTGATTAGGGGCCCAATATATCTGAAATGTGTTTAATTTGAATTTTTAAGGAGCCTCATATACAAGTAGATAAATATGACATGTATGAAGCTCCATCAGAACTTGCTGAAAAACATTATTACTCAACAAGAGTAGATGAGCATCATCTTTCCCAAGTAGTATGGCATGTTTGTCAAGAAGGCTTATTGATACAAATGTTTAGGGCCGCTTCAACACACTAATTCAGTGCAAAAAATAATGGGTAAATTACACTTTGGTACCCTGTTCTATGGACCGATTTAACTTTGGTACCTTGTTCTTTCAAAAGTAACACTTTGGTACCCTGTTCTTTGCACCTTAACATTCTGATACCTTGTTCTTTCAAAAGTGACATTTAAGTACCCTGTTCTACAGACCGATTACACTTTAGTACCCTGTTCTTTCACGATTTTTTACCATGTTCTATCTTTTTTAGGGTACCAAAGTGAAATCGGTCTATAGAACAGAGTACTAAAGTGTAATTTACCAAAAATAATTTGTATATCAATGCTATAATTTTTTAAAAAATAATTTATGACAGTATAATCTAAACAATGATTTTGTTTATTTTTTAAAGAAATTTTGATTGATAAAATACATTTTGCTATGGACTATAAGGTGCAAAATACTTTTCTTGCCAGTCAAGAAATTCAGATTGAAGTTTAAAAGAATTCAGCCCTGCGCTAGCCAAGAAAACTTCCGTCAACGTAGACTTTTTCAGAGTGATCACAGTTGGGTCAAAGTATAACTTAATATAGCACTAATATAAACAGCTGATCAACATAGAATAGAAGTATTTGAAAAAGAAAAGAAAAGCAAACAACAGAGTAGGATAGGGAAATCCCAATCTTCATATTTCACCTGAGATTGCCCAACAATGTTGTATCCCCCACTCAATTCTTTCATTTCCTTAACCTGTATATTGTGTATGAAAATGTAACCAAAACGTATGTTCAACTTAAAAGGCCAGGTAGCTATATTACCAAACATAGTCATCAATTTCTATCACCTTATCGCAAACAATCTGTGCCTGCAGATGAATAAAACAATTCCAATCACCATTACTGTTACTGAAAATCAAAATTCAAAAGTACCAAAAACTAAAAAAGAAACAAAAAAAATTATGTTACCTGTTCATGCAGAGGTTTCAACCATGAATCCAATTTCCCATTACCTACTTCTCTGAAGCAACGAGACAGCCTCATTAAGTATGTTAAAAATATAACCTATACTAGAGGTGACTTATGTGTAAAACAGAGTTAGTTCATGTATGGTGTGAGGGAATTAATAGAAAAATTAGGGACATACATGCAATATCCTCCAACACCAGCCCAGTTGGCCAATTTCTGAGTGAATTCTGTAACTCCACCTTCGCACTGATCGTCAATACCTGCCATTCAAAATAATTTCATCATTTGAATACCAATTATGTAGATCCGCTGAATTTTTAGTAATAATGATTAATAGGACCATAAATGAGATTAGCAGTGTCCAAAATTGAGTAAACTAGTATTTTGGTCCCTGAATTTTACAGGCGCTAGCAGTTTGGTCCATGAATTTACGAAATTGTACAACTCGGTCCCTGAATTATGCTAACTCGCTGCAAAATGGTCCTTCCGTTGAGTTAAAATAATTCAGGGACCGGGATGTACAATTTTGTAATCCCAATTTCGTAAAACTAAACCATTTTGGCATGGTTGGGTGACGGAAAGACCATTTTGCAGCGAGTTAGCATAATTCAGAGACCGAGTTGTACAATTTCATAAATCCAAGGACTAAACTGTCAGTCCCTGTAAAATTCAAGGACCAAAATACTAGTTTACTCGTCCAAAATTCAACGGAAAAAATGCGATGAGAAGGCCTGTTTGTGTAAAGTTATAAAATAGTGTACTAAAATAGAGAAGCCAACCCAAAATCATAAGAAATAAAATCTAGTACTAGAGAATTCCTTTTAGGCAGAAAACACACAAAATGAATCCATTGCGAATAGGAAAAAGCACACACACACACACACACAAAAAGAAAGAACGTAACATAACATGAAAAAAGATAAGAGTGAAAGCAAGTACCGTGGAGTACTATAAAGGGTATTGAATGTGAAAGAGGAATGAAGAAGAAGGCGAGCGAGAAGATTAAGAGATGGGAAAGTGAAGGAAGAGTCATCATGTATATGTTTGAGTTTGTGGAGATTTCAACTATCGATATGCATTTATTTATAAGCAGTGATCACAAGGCGTAACGAATTGGACTATTTTCAATGCATCCCTCTCTATTTGGGCGAAATAATTATTATTATTATTATGTTGTTCCCTTGTATTACTCATCTAATATAATCATATTTTTATATTGTCATTACATTTTTTTACAAGTACTTAATTGATATTTACTAATAATGTTTATAAGTTCTAAAATGATTTTATTTTGTTTTATTATATTAATTATTGTGTTACCTTTTACTAAAATTTATCTTTCTAAGATCCAAATTGGCCTATAATTTATCTTTTTAATAAAAGTTGAGATCCAAAACATTTATTGGTCGAAAAAAAGAAGATCCAAAACATTTAGTATATTCTTTTTCATTGTTTTATATTATGATTTTTCTATAATTAATATATATAACAAAATACTATTGTGTTTGATATAAAAATGCATTAAAATATTAAAATATATTAAATAATTTTATCAAGAATTCATATAAGATGAGAATTAGGATAAAAATAAATTATTATAAAAATATGAATAAAAAATATTGAACAAAATATAAAAAAAAATATATTGAATTTCACCATAAAATAATAGTTTTGTCTTATATTTATAGGAATGGCGTTTGGGTATAAACAATGAAGATGTGATGTCAATGTGAAACCCAATCGATCATTTTTCATCCGCTCTCTTGTCTGAGAATGGGATTCCTTCCCTCTTTAATTTCATGTTGGACCAACCAATTCCATTTCAATGGGTGATGGTCCTACTTTGTGTTTGATAATTGATATCATAATTAAAGAATCCCATTCTAAATTTTTATTATATGAATTATATATATTTATATATTAAAATATTAACGAGTATAAAAACAATCCTTTAAAGCAAGCATCAAACATGAGTAGGTGAAAATAATGTAACTTGGCTCAAGTAACAAGTTCTTGAGTTTCACATATTATGAATGTAGTTATTATGGTTAAGAGATTTTTTTTATTATAATCAAATAGGTAACACAAGTTAAGTATGGATTAAACTCAAATATGAACAAAATCTTGATTTTCCCAAATTAGCTGTTTTTCTTTAAATGATATTTAAGATACCTGACGTAACCAGTTGATTATATCTATTTATTATTTCAGTTGCACGCAAGCCGTATAATTTATGACAGAAGAAATTCGATACATTGGTCGGTCTTACTTTTTTAATTCAGAGAAAACAAAGAACACTGAGAGAAAATAAAAGTGGCGAATTTGTTTGTACAGTAATGGAGAACAAGGACACGCAAACATGTTAAATTCAAGGCTTGCATATGAAACCGTTAGGCTAGTAGTGTGCCTGAAACGCAAGTTGTAGCTGTTGCTTTGTTTGCTCATCATTGGCATCACAATAAGTCCATTATGCATTTTTCTCGAGGTCCTTTTAAGGGCACACATTAAGGTTTCTTTTGATTGGTCAAGTGAGTTTTTTAAACATTAAAAATTATCTTTTAAATAAATTTTCGTAAATTTCAAGATATGAAATGCTCTACTAACCAATCAAAAGAAACCTTAAAATGTGCTCTAAAGGCACATGTTAGATAAATCTTTTTTCTTATTATGTGTTTGACTTATAAATCTGCCAACCTTTCCAATAAATGCATTGTTTTTTCGCCCTCCTTCTTCCTCCAATGAACCTTTATCATCATCACTGTCGTTACTGCAAATATACATAAAATGCCCATGCTTACAACTGCACACAAATTGAAACAACCCACTCAAGAAATTAGAATCAATATCCCATAAAAGATATTAAATTCTTAACTTGAAGAAGGCTGTAAGGGTCTAGAACCTAATGAATTACTGAATTCCTACAGAACAATGAGTGGAAAAGAAGAGAAGAAAAGAAACCTGTGTGTTTTAATGTTTTAGTGTGTGGAGATTCTGGTGAGTCCCAGGTTAATCCAAGACCAAGGGTGTTTCCTGAGAGATAAGCACTATATTCAAAAGGGATTGCTGCAGTTTTGATATGCTTGCATGATTCTGGCAAAGGCAAAGAAGGGTCAACTGTGAAAACATGAAAATTGGGGCCACTCAGACATGGAATTTCCATCAAATGAGGTGAGATTGAAGGACTAGTCGAGCAGTTTATGTAAGAATAGTTCTTAAGCACATAATAATAGTGGAATGGCGTAAGGGAAAGATCAAGGTTCAGGAAGACTTGATGGATACAGTATTTGGGATCAACAAGATCAATCCTTTTAAGGTCGTAAGTGATGGATTTGACTACCAAATTTCCATAGGAAGGAAAATGAATGATTGTGAGGTTGTCTTTGCAAAGCAGCTCAAAATCAGATTCAGAGGGTGTCTTCTGGTACTGAGGATGATGCTGACCTTTTATCTGAAAAGGAGAATTAATATCAGGACCACCATGAGTGCACTTAGTTGCAGGCATTGAATATGCATTCAGCACAAGAATGGAGCTTTGGAAGATAGAAACCCATGAGAGGACGAGGAAGAGGGTTCTGAATGCATCCATTAATTGAGAATGCATAAAAGATGCAACAAGGATATGTGAAAATCCTTATCCTTTGAAGTTGCTTTTATGGTGGTGGGGGAGGGGGGGAAAGATTTTAAGTACAAAATTAAATACTGTTCGTACGACTAATTTTTGCAATTCAGCTTCAGCAGACGCCTAGAACTAGAAGCACTTTACATAAAGACTTCGGTTCATTGAATGCTTTAACAAACTTTAGGTCATAAAGCTTCAAACATCAAATCATACTGCAAGTGCGTTTTTTTTTTCCTTGCATAAAGGAACGGAGTTTCAAACTTTTAATTAAAGAAAAGTTTCATCATTGATCTTCACTAACTCATCATGCTGAATGAGGTTAATTGAACATCTCTATCCGTAGAACCCCAACCCAAAATCGAAAAAAGAGAGTCGCTTTACAATTACACAGAGATTGACAAGTACAGTACACATTTAAAAGTACAAAAAATTTACAACATAGCATCGCCATGATACTACAGGTTATAAAACGTGCCTTTTGGGAGTTTAATATACAACTTTAAGAGACGTGTTCAACTCTGAATGCTATGAATGACAGACAATATACAGAACAAAGTAAAAAATGGCACTCTAAATGAGGATCATAAGAGTTCTCGTGCGAGACGTATAGGTTGTTCCTTTACGAAGGCCACGTCACCAATATTAGGTGCTCTCAGGAGATACTGATCAGCTTCCTCATCATCATCTTCACTCTCCACAGATGAAGACAGACCATCAGAGTCTGATCTCTCGTCATCTACAATGTCACACAATAACACTTAGTGACAAGCAACACCAATATCAAGATAGAATACAAAAGCAAAAAATAAATTTAAATTATTCTAATGCCCATGATAATTAGTTTCGATTATTGGCCTAATAAAAAACTCCCAAAATCAAACTCTCTCATGAAGTTACAACTTATGAGCGAGTGGTTCAATGATGAACCAAAGTGCCCTTTGATGTCAGACACGTGTATGTGTTTCTCGTGTGAACTAAAAGAATACACTAGAACATCGCCTTTTGGCCTTTGTTCTTTCATTGTAAAGTGTAGCCTTTATTGTTAGGTTTTCTTTTGCTTTTTCCTCCATAATCGTTAAGATACACAAACATATATAGTGTGTCAGGCCATGTGACAGATATTACAAGAGATTGTTGCATATCTCACCAGAATAGGCCAATTGTTCGGGAACGTGTCCGACCTGAAGGCTTTCTGGTAGTAAACAATTGCAGAAAGAACCTGAAATTTTGAATTAACATATGATCAGATGAAAACAAAACAAGTATACCAGATTCACAAAACACGGCAAAAGAGCTGGTCCCAAAAACTCTAATAGAACCCACTTCCAAACTGAAATCCACGGTAATCAGTAACTCTCAATTGATCTAGACTCTAGACTCTAGACAGCATCTGATTAAAAGTACAAACAAGAGGTAGAATGGAAGGTGGCATATATATGTATATATATATATTAAATATTACATAGGCACTGTGGTGCACTGAAAGCTGACTTAAGAAAAGGTTATGACAATGTCTCGTGGGCTTTCATAAAAAAAATGCCTCTGGAAAGAATGAACTCTCCTGATCATTGGATTCAGCTGATCCCTCGATGTTGCATAAAGTGCTGATTAATGGGGAAACTACAGAACAGATCTTACCAGAATGTGGTTTAAGGTTAAGTCAAGTTAGCTGCCACTGCGAGTTCTCTATAAAATAATAAGGGCAGCCCAGTGCACAAGGCTCCCACTAGGTGGGGTCTGGGGAGGGTCAAGATGTACGCAACCTAACCCCTGCTTTGCAGAGAGACTATTTTCCAGGGTTTGAACCCGTGACCTCTTGTCACCAGGCAGCAACCTTACCGTTGCGTCAAAACTCATCTCTAAAGTTAACAAAATTCCAGTTTATAGAAAGATCAACATAGAAATCTGGTTGGTTGGTATGTATCATAAATATTGTACTGTTTCTTCACAATGCCAAAAAAAAATAAAAAAGAGGGGGGGGGGGGGGGGGGG
>QANZ01024831.1:276808-288562 GCA_003254925.1 Chamaecrista fasciculata | reverse complement strand
GGGGGGGGGGGGGGGGGGGGTGTGGAAAGCTTTACAGTATACACTAAACGCACAGATGAGAAGGCCTTTTATGGGCTGAGAGATTCCTCACCTACACGAGCCAGACGATTTACCCATGCAGGTATAGGGCTTCCAGTTAGTTGTTGGCAGACTTCATCTGTAAAATGGTTGCAATTCTTGGCAATCAGATGGTAAGTGTCTCCGTGGTATTTACTAGCAAGGCTCTCCATGAAAGAATGAAATTCTGAACGAGACATATCAGTGGTACCCAAGAACACCGATCGCCTGAAGATGTATCCGGGGCATCTTTTAGGTTCAACCTCAAAGACACCACTTGTTGGGTCATCATGAGCTCCAAAGGCATACTCTGTACCATGCACTGTTGATAAATACTATTAGAATAAGCTATATGTTAAGGTTGCATTAAAATAATTAAGCAGTGCATGCAAGCTCCTAGTTTTATGCTTTATGTTCTTTGAAGTTTGGCCTCCATGTACATATATGTCATGAGGGGTATCTCTTTAGTATCTGTGCTTCTTAGATTATATCCAACGAAAGTAAGAAATCACAACTTCAACCTCAGATTCACTAATGAGAAATCACAACTTTCTCCAATGACTGAACTTGATAGCAAATCAAATTGAAACCACAAAAGTCAACCAATTGATGCACTATTTATCATTTTCACCGCCATGCCATATTCCCTTATTTATCTTCAAAACTTGATCACAAAATAATGCGAGAAACCATCTATCCAACACGACAACATTGGATTCTATGATCCTCCCCATTTCAATATGCTACCACCGTACCGTATATTAATTGTCTTCTAATCAATCTACTTTTCATGATATAATATTTCCCACAACAAAGAAGTGCAAATTTTAAAATTTGCAGCACGGGAAGCATGATGATTATACAGCCAAACAGAGTTATGAAAACTACGTACCTTCTATACCTGAATGAAAGACTCCAATCCCAAACATGTAAAAATAATCGTTGACTTGCGTAATATCATATATGTTGAGATTCACCGCAGTACTATTGTTTATCCTATCATCCTGCTCGCTTTCCCAGCTCGTGTTGAAGGGGAACAACCCCATCCTGCGAAAAGAAAAACTCGTTTCCTTCTCCAAAATTCTCCAATGAAATCCCCGTAATCACCAGCCCATCTTCTTTCCCAAGAAAAGCCTATAAAAAATATGACTGTTAAAACGTTGACGAATGAGCTCCGATTTTCAAACCTAGAGATACCTTGAAAATGGAAATAATCTGAATTCTCACACGGTTGGTATTTTAAAAAAAAACAGATAAGGATAAAAGCCTAAAATCGTTAACTAAGAAAGATCAGGTCAGGTTCAAATCTTCTCTGTTTTTCCCCCCTAAAATTCTCTGGTGGAAATAAATGAGCTTAATCAATATGGAGTTTCGGTACATAGATGGATCGCAGAAGAAGCCCTAGGAAACCAAAACGAAGAATGCGATCAAACTTTAAGCAATTAAAATACGAAAAAGGAAAGGCGATACAGAGAAGAGAGAATCACGAGGGGCAATGCTTGAAAATTAAAAAACAAATTGGGGTAAATTCCGAAATAGAATTTGAGGTACACCCACCCAGAAGCTAATATAAGAGAGGCTATGGCTTTCAGGTAGATTTCTCGAATTGCCAACTGTTTTTGTGAGAGTAAACTAACTTTCCGGTCCCTGAATTTTAGATGCGGTGACAGATAGGTCCCTGAATTTTACGCATTGTACTAGCCGGTCCTCGAAATTTGCAAACGCCTAACTAATTGGTCCCCCCGTCATATTAGCGTTACAAAAATGCTGACGTGGCCATAACGNATTGCCAACTGTTTTTCTGAGAGTAAACTAACTTTCCGGTCCCTGAATTTTAGATGCGGTGACAGATAGGTCCCTGAATTTTACGCATTGTACTAGCCGGTCCTCGAAATTTGCAAACGCCTAACTAATTGGTCCCTCCGTCATATTGGCGTTACAGAAATGCTGACATGGCCATAACGGACGCTGATATGTCCCGTTATGTGCTGACGTGTCCCGTTATGGCCACTTCAGATCCCGTTATGTTCCAAAAAAGAAATTGTGCCACGTTAGATAAATAGCCACACATCATCATTTTTACAGTGCACTTTGCGATCCCTGACCAAAACACCCATTTTTATTCCATTATTCTCAATTCTCTCTCTTTTTTTATCATCTTCAATCATTTTAGTCCTAAATCCTCAAAATAAAATTGTAAAGTGCCCCAAAACTCTTCCAAACATTTCAATTTAGTCCTTAAAAATATTAAAACCCCAAACCCTAAACCCTTAGAAAAAGTCTAAGTTAAACAATTAGGTCCTTGACCCATTATTCTCAATTCACCCTCTTTTTCATCATCTTCATTCATTTTAGTCCTAAATCCTCAAAATAAAATTGTAAAGTGTCCCAAAACTCTTTTAAACATTCCAATTTATTCCTTAAAAATATTAAAAACACTAAACCCTAAAACCCTAAACCCCAAACCCCTAAAATTCTAAACCCTAAACCCTAAACTCCTAAAACTTATTTAAAAAAAACTTCATGAATGGTAACCACCACAGGCTTTCCACCGCGAGATTTGGTCTCAGAAGCATAGAGAGCGAGAAGAACAGCCTCGAAGCCAGAAAGAGAAGGAAGATCAGAAGAGGAATCATGGATTCAAGTGAGGTAGATTCTAGAGAGGAGAGGGAGATAGGAGAGAACGACGAGACAGAGGTGAGGATCAGAGGAAAGGAAGGTGTCGTAGAACCAATGACAGAGGGGATCGGAGCCGGCGCCAGAATCAGGCGAAGAGAGAGAATTGGCGACGCCGGAGTAGGCGGTGGAGGAGGAGAGGAGAGAGAGAGCAGGACGATCAGAATCGGCGAGGGTCATGAGGGAATCGGAGGAAGAAGGGGGTAAAATGAAAACGAAATCACAACAATCTGATATTCTCACCTTCACCCAAGTAAGTCATTAACTCATTTCATCGAACAGTTTGTAGGCAATCAATTAATAAGACATGAAGAAGAGGATGAAGACGAACTGATGAGATATGAAGAAGATGAAGATGAAGATAAAAAAATTAGGGGATTTAGGGATTAAAAAAGTTAGGGATTTATGTTAAATTGGGAAGATGAAGATGAAGATTTTAAAAAAAATTTAAGTTTTAGGAGTTTAGGGTTTTAGGGTTTAGAATTTCAGGAGTTTGGGGTTTGGGTTTAAGGTTTTAGGATTTAAGGTTTTTAATATTTTTAAGGATTAAATTGGAATGTTTGGAAGAATTTTGGGGCACTTTATAATTTTATTTTGAGGATTTGGGACTAAAATGAATGAAGATGATGAAAAAGATGGTGAATTGAGAATAATGGGTAAAGGACCTAAATGTTTAACTTAGACTTTACTTTAGGGTTTAGGGTTTGGGGTTTGGGGTTTGGGGTTTTTAATATTTTTAAGGACTAAATTGAAATGTTTGGAAGATTTTTGGGGCACTTTACAATTTTATTTTGAGGATTTGGGACTAAAATGAATGAAGATGATAAAAAAGAGGGAGAATTGAGAATAATGGAATAAATATGGGTGTTTTGGCCAGGGACCGCAAAGTGCACTTTAAAAATGCTGATGTGTGGCTATTTATCTGACGTGGCACAAATTTTTTTTTTGAACATAACGGGATCTGACGTGGCTATAACGGGACACGTCAGCACATAACGGGACACATCAATGTCCGTTATGGCCATATCAACATTTTTGTAACGCCAATATGACGGAGGGACCAATTAATTAGGCGTTTACAAATTTCGGGGACCGGCTAGTACAATGCGTAAAATTCAGGGACCTATCTGTCACCGCGTCCAAAATTCAGGGACCGGAAAGTTAGTTTACTCCTTTTTGTGAAGAGGGAGCATCATCATGCCTTTCTTGATGACATTTTATTTTTCGAAATTTCAACAACAAAATCAATTTTTTTGTCTTCAAATTTTATGTTAATTTTTAATTTTGTCTTTGAAATTTGAGGTTTTAATCATTTTTTTTTTTGGCCTAAAGGTTTTAATCATTTTTTTTTTGAAAAAATATATATTTTCAGGAAATGCTTTATTTTGGGTTAATTAATGATGCCACCAAAAGAAACAAAATGATGGAGTCCAAGTAATCCCAAATAAGGATTACACATGGATAGACATTAACTTTATTTATTTGTTTATTTAATGAAGGTGCAACTAGTTAAGATATTCAAACAAGTTGGACTAACCACATTGTACGGAATTGAATACAAATGCAGCTTCATTTGTTGGGTTTTGCTATGGATCTCTTAAATCTCACATGGAATCAAAGGCCTAAGCTATCCGTCATTTTGACTCTAATTTTAATTTACCCACTCATATGCATTTGTATAAATGTGAATGTTACGTGTACAACACTGTATTTTAATTTTTTAACTCCACCACGACGACTCTTTTGTACTGTATTCCTTAACTTCTCTTTGTTCTTTCTATCTCATTGGTTTCTGCTCATTCAAGAAACTTCATTTTGGCATTACTCATGTCATATTGTCATGGTTCAACTCACAGATACGTTGTTTGCTATGATATCTCCAATTATTATTTCCTTATGTTTATTTTTAGAGTCCTATGAAGAAACGGATCCTCTTTATTTCTTAGTGACTGAACACAGCTCAATTCAAGTATGAAAGAGAATCCTAATTAAATGCAAGTCTTATTTTGTTTGCTTCTTTTCTCAAATTTCTCTTATAAATAAAGTGTATTCACTACAAAACTCGTTTAACAAATATGCTTCATATTTAACTTCTTTTAACATGAAGATGCTATGGGGGAAAAAATCAATTTGTGAAAATGAAAAATATGAAGGTCTAAACTCTAAACCAAAAATCTTGTCTGAGTTAAAAAGAAAAATGGCAAACAGTTCCATGAATTCTAATTGAAGGACTATTGATACAGTAACTAACAATATAGATTCACTGTAAAGGATTTCTCTTTCTCTTCCTATATATTTTGCAGCTTTAGCTTAGACTCTTGATGAAAAAGGGAATAATCAACATTAAACTTCCAAAAGGAATCATCTTTTTTATTAATGAAAAATTGAAAATATGTACAGTACAGTACAGCATATTGAAGGTGTCAGCTCAGCTGCTTGATCTGAAAGGATATGATTCCAATATATACATATATATAGTTGCGATTACACTGTGACTTATAAAAATGGACACATAGTGTATTGTGACAGTGTTAGGGAAGGTTTATATTAATTGTCTACACATTTAACATCTTGTTGGGTGTCCATGACGTTATAATACAAAGAAGATGTCTTGCCATCAAACTTGGAAACCAAGTGATGAGGGAATAGCCCACAATAACGTTTCCCCATACGAGCAATGCATATATCTATTATCTTCTTGAACATTGAATCTTCTTGTATAACTGGTTGCTCTACAAACTCTGCTAGCGGCATCCACTGCATATATATAACATAACACTTGTTTCAATTATCATTATGTTCAAAACTTGCAACCAAATTAACAAAGTAATCTTCTATTTTCAGATTATATATATATATATATATATATTTTAACCTTTGCAGCTTCAATTTCAGCATCATCAACAATGATGCTTGTGGACAGGGGTCTTAGCATGCAGATGAAGAACAAATCTGACTTCTCGAATGCCACGTTATGTGCATGTCTGCAACTCATGAACAAATTCATCAGATCTTGGTGGTTCAGAAAATTACAGGAATAAGTTAAGAATTTATAGAATCAATAGAGGAACTTATGTGATTGCTTCATTAACAATGCCATGAGTTGTACAGTAGAAACAGACCCTAGCCCTATTATTTCTTAATTTAGCTTGCTCCATAATCAGATGCCAAGAGATTTACAAGAATAAAATTTAAAAAAAAAAATTCAAAAAATCAGCAACTAAGATATTTACCTGAATGCTATGACTTCAACAAACTCAGTATCAATCTGCAACATAATGCAGCAAAGTATTAAAAGAACACCCAATTATAACATATGATACAACAAAGTGGATCAATTGAATCTAGAGTTACATGAAAGGAATAGTTCAAATCACTTAATTCTTACCCCAGTTTCTTCCTTCACTTCTCTTACTGCTCCCGTATATATCTCCTCTGCCTAACACAACAATTTCAAGCAGGCAAACTCAACTGACATTATGTTTATGGTGGTTTTCTATTTATATACATCTAGAGCATAGAATTGAAGAAAGTTAGGTGAATCTATAAAGGCCAAAAGAAAATACCTCAAGAATGAATCCAGTAGGAATCTTCCAAAGACCCAGAGTTGCAGGAGAACAATGTTTCTCTTGCACAACGAGTACCTGTACAAATTCATAATAGGAAACTAATAAATAGTAAATCTAAATAGTGCATGCATTTCATGAGTCAAGCAATAGAATAAATAGTACCTCATTGTTGTGGTTGACAACAAATCCCCCAATTCCAACTTGATGGGATGCATTAGCTGGAAGCATGCAAGGCCCTTCAGGAATCCAGTACGTTAACATCAAATATCCTGGCTCTGCATGGTGGTATTGGAACCCTTCCTGATACCAAAATAACTTATAAGTTCAAATTCAACCAACTCTTCATTTATTCAGAAGAACTTAAACTACATACCTTGACTGCAATGGGAACAAGATCGGATTGTTCTAATGGCAACTTAAGCCAAACTCCCTTCTTTCCCTGCAATTTTCAGAAAGCTGTATGTAAGCCTAAGGCTTTGTCCAAAACAGGCATGTGCTTCTGATTTCAGCAGCAGCACATGCATAGTGGAATGAGCCAATAATAAGAGTAATTTTTTTGCAAATGGATAGAGGATTTTAGTTACCATCCTTTTCCAATGAGAGAGAGAAAGACGCAAAATAGGGGCAAAAGCAGATGGGTTCTGTGGCAAGCTTGTTGGATCTACCACAACTCCACCATACTCGTCATTGAAGGATTCAAGTATGCTTAAATTCCTGAAATACAGATTCGAAGCTGACCCATTTAACTTGGTTCCGTTTACACCATTTGAAGTGATATTATCATCCACTGTGACATTTTGTGCCAAACATTTATGATCCCTAGTACTACCCGAACGTTGCTGAGCCCTCAGAATCAACCCTGCGATTAATTCAATGTGAGAACCCAAAAATCAAACTTGAAAAAGAGAGAATGAAATATTGGTCATGTCGTGCTTACCTCTACGAATCTTCAAGTGAGATGTTCGTACTCGAGGAATCTCACAAGAGGACGCAGAACCAAAGGATTTCAGCTCCATCTATGTCAAAAACTACCCAAATCTCACCTGTTTCCACTAACCAATTAAAATCCCAATATAAATAAATATACCTCAATGTTTGAAGTTTTTATGTATGTAGTATGAGAATCTTCACTAAAATTCCCATAGCAGATATCGCTCTAAGCTATGACCACACAAGAACCATATATGGGATTCATCGTCGTTCGGAGTGTACTAGAGCTTTCATGATTGAGAAGGAAGCCTGATATTTGATAATCCAACGAAACGAAAACAATGGCAAACAGATTTTATCATGATTCATGATGAACCAAAAAAAAAACACAGGGACAAGACAATAAATACTAACTAATGGTCTCCCTATCTTGTCCTGAAAACTTAAATTAGACAAAGTTTAGACTGGCGTCTTTTTTTTGCTTTTTTAACTTTACCTAAATTATATTAATAAATTACAAATTAAAAAATATATAATTGCGATGAAGTTTTTTAAACGTGAAAGAAATCATAATAATTTAGCTGAAGCTTTTTTCCCGAGTAAATAGCGGTGTGCAACCCTTAAACTGGTGGTGTATAATGAGCGGTGTGTGAGTATTATTATCTTTATTTAAATATTGAATATATATATATATAATTTTAAGATTTTATGTTACACTTCATCGCTCAATTCTAGAATTTTATGATCTCTTAAAATTTAATAAATAAAGATCAATCTGATATAAAAAATATTTAAAACAAAATAATATGATAAATTATCACTTGATCATATCTTGCAATGAGCCCCACCCTAACTGAAATATATAACTTGATTCATTTGATTAAGTTGTTCAATAGAATGATCAAGTAGCAAGTTACAAAATAAACAATGATAACGAACTAATTAATTTATATATTTTAGCGGATCAACGTTTTAAGGGAGCCGCTCCCAAAGAGCTTGTACTGTTGTAAAACAAAGTTCATGATAATAGATAAATCAAACTCAATTCAGATTAAATCAGGCGGAATAAATAAGATAGTTTCATCTCATTAAATAAGTAACTAATCACAAATTCACAATCTTAAATCCTAATCAACTTGGAATGAAATACTAACTTATTAGGACTAGAAAATGGAAAGCTTTTGTTAGTGTTAATTACTGACTGATTTTCAAATTATTTTGTTTAGATTAATTATAAAAATAATAAATAAAAGAAAAAATTGGAATCAAAATAGGATATAGGCCAGTGTGTTGAAAGTGGAAAGGTGGAGTCAGCGAGCATCTTGGCATAAAGTTAAAAAGTTAAAACAGATATACAAAGCATATTCTGAATTACTCATGTATATAGTGTGTTTCTGTTGTGTAGCGCCTAATTAAAATATCACCTATATAACTTTTTTTTTTCTTTTTCTTTCCGACTGAAATACAGTACTATTCAAGATAAAACTATTTCCAAATTTCCATGGTTGGCAGATGTCGGAACTAAAGATTAGCATTCCATTCGCAATCTGGTTGCGTCCTTCATTGGTTGTATATTTCAGGGGTGATATATATAAAATCTAATTGACATAAAAGAAAGAACAATCTATACTAGGCCTTTTTAAGTTTAAACTAGAGGTATATGCAAATCCACATATGCAATAGTAGGAAGGAGATAAGTGATGATTGATTGGCACGTTGAGGATAGCGCGTGGAGGGAAGAGTAGGATACTCGGCAATCAGCATGGCATGAAAGTCGGTAGATATACCCAACAAAAAAATAGCTTAGTTGGTAAGGAGTGAATTCATAACTCACAAAGTCATATCTTCAAATACCGTTGCGAATGTGAGAGTTTTGTTGATAGGCGATTTATAAGTACTTTTGTAAGCGCTCATAGAGCCTGGAGGCATGCTCTAGCCTTGGTGAGCCTCCGAGGCCAACTCAACTAAACTTTTTATAGACCTAATAATGAAAGTTGATAGATACCTATTAGTTTTAAATATATATATAAGGTTTTTTTTTTGATGGTCAGTAGAGAGCCTCTCATATTTTAAAATCTACGAAAATTCATTTAAAATATCATTTTTAATATTTAAAAACTCACTTAACCAATGAAAAGAAATCTTAACATGTGCTTTCTTAAGAGCACATGTTAGAAGGACTATATATATATATGAAAAAGAAATTATGCAATTATTATATATATAATAATAATAATAAGAGGAAAAAGAAATTGCGTGGACAGCATAAGAACGAGCATGATGATTTATCCGCACGTGATATTTCAGATCACTTTCATTGGGCGGAAGCATTATGAGAATATCTTCCATCATCGTGTCATCGTGTTCTCCACCACCCATGCAACTCAACCACCACCACCATAATTTTAGTTTGGCCTCTTCTCTTCAAACTTCAAACTTCAAAGGAAAACCAAAAGAGGTTTCAGCTTTCCTTTTAAATGTTGGCTACATAAAACTTTCATGAGTTTTAATTTTTGTACTAAAAAAAATGGATTTTGAAAAATGAAAACAAGTTGTTTGAAATTTTTTTATTTTAAACTAATAATCTATTTTGTTAAATTTTTTCATTTTATAAAATAAAAATGTATAAAATGATTCGTCACATTTCAAAATTGAGAGCAATTTTTATGTTGTAACTAAAATTCAGATAATTTTGTGCATTTTAACTTTAGAAATTTATAATCATTAAGTTTTTAAAGTTTATAAATTAATTTTAAAATAGTAATTCAGATGTTTTAAAAATTAGACATAAAACTTTATGCATGTTTGGATATTGAAGATAACTCCAACTCTATTTATTTTTTTATTTTAAATATAAATCATCTGGATAGAGAAAGTGTTGTCATCTTCTTCAGATATTTTTATATATATCTTTTTCCTATTATGAATAAATAATTTTCGTCATTTGTGAAATCCAGTTGTCCAGATAGAAAAAGATTTTGGAGTGGATAAATTATTATATCTCTTTGACGTCTTCTGGTTTATTTATTCCTATATTGACAGGCTCAATATGACAGGCTGTGTTGTTGCATTATGTCATAAGGTTTGGGCCTTGCGTTTAAGCCTGGACTTAAACATGTAACGAACTCTTATTAAGCAAACTATTATAAGCCCTCACTAGTTTCCCTTGTTCACAATTGTCTTAATGATTGTTTACAAGAGAGCGTAACGTTACGTTTTTTATAAAATGGGTAAATTACACAAAAGTATCACGTGGTTTGGCCCATTTTTAGATAGGTCTTTGTGGTTTAAAAAGTGACAAACAGGGTCTTTATGGTTTGCTCCGTTAACAAAAAGGGTCCTGAGGTATATTTCCATCCAAAATTTGACGAAAATTTTGGCTAAAATACTATTTTAAGACCTTAACTATTAATTTTTATGCGTTTGACTCCCTATTTATACGAGAGGACTTTGACACAAAAAAAGAAAAATTTCGTGATAGTAAATGAAATTTCACCCTAAGTTTATCTCCCCCCCCTCTCTTTGAACTCTTTCTCTCTCTCTCGCGTTCCTCTCTCAAACCAAACTCTCACCCTAAGTTTACTGATTCGTGATTCAAGCGGGAACAGACGAATCAGGCATAGCGATGAGCATGGTTTCGATGAATTCCATCGTGAAACTGACATTTCGTAACATGGCCACATTCTTCGGAGTCCATGTGACCTCAACCCCTCTGGAACTCGCCTATTACAAACTCACACTCGCCTCTGGAACTGTATTATGAATCAACACCACAAATCAAAATCTGCTTAGGAGTTAGGTTGATTAATAGATTGAATTGATTTTGAATTGATTTGTTTAATTTGCCAGCGAGTTTGGTTTGAGAGAGGAACGAGAGAGAAAGAGGGGGAGATAAACTTTGGGTGAAATTTCATTTACTATCACGATTTTTTTTTTCAAAGTCGTTTCATATAAATAGAGAGTCAAACGCATAAAAATTAATAGTTAGGATCTTAAAATAGTATTTTAGCCAAAATTTTCGTCAAATTTTAGACGAAAATATACCTCAAGACCCTTTTTATTAATGGAGCAAACCATAAGGACCTTGTCTGTCTCTTTTTAAACCACAAAGATCCTATCAGAAAATGGGTCAAACCACGTACCCTTTTTTTGTAATTTAGCCAAATTAGAAATATATTAAGTTGAAAGATTTATACAACATCGTCAATAGGGGTGTCAAACGGGCCAGGCCCGCAATGGGCCCGCCTCTTGGCGTGCTGGGGCAGGCTTGCCCGTTTAAAAACAGGCCACGAAAACGATGTTCGCAGGTCGTCCGTCAAAGCCCGCGGGCTAAACGGGCCGGTCCGCGGGCTTTTTTTTTTTTTGTAAAACAGTATTTGTTTTGAGCTAAAAATATTTTTTTTTGCCAACAGGCCAAAAACAATAATTGGGCCAAATATGATTTTTTTTTTTTACAAAACTGTTTTTTTTTTCACTATCTAGTGCAGATTTTTTTTTTGTTGATAGGCCCAGTTTTTTTTTT
>QANZ01024831.1:213884-274014 GCA_003254925.1 Chamaecrista fasciculata | reverse complement strand
GACACGACACGGCATATATTTATATATATAAATAATTAAATATTCATAATTTTTAATGAAAAAATTAAAAATTACAATTTTTATTCATAATATATGTCATATCTATTATTATTTTCTCTTTCCTATCATGTTAAAGTTACAAAAAATTGATTTATATTCTAAAATTTATGGATATGTGTCGTGTCAGTGTCATACGAGTGTCGGACACTGACACGTGTCTGACACGGCGACACGCCTTCAAAATGAAGTGTCCATGCTTCCTAATTATTAAAGTATATTTTAAAGTTTATTTGTAATTGTTGGAAGATGTTCTATACTTATTTTAGAACACAAATATAAAATTCAAATTAATTTAAAAATAACAAAATAAAATCTCCAAAAAGTCTAACTCTTCAAGTGCAAGTGAGTGTAGCGCATTGAAGTCATAGCACGTAAGCCCCTTTTGACCAGACTTTGCCCTTTTCTCCGACATATTTAAAGACCCCAAACTCAATTTCAATTTTCAAACCCACGTGCATAGCTTGAATTTTCTATTATAGTTAACTTAAAAAGATAAATCAATTATTTTTTATTTTTGTTACAAAATTTCTCTAATCATATATTTAATTTATATTTTTTTTTATAATTAGCCACGTAAAGAAATGTGTTTAATATTTTTTTATATCATAATTAATTATGTACAAATTTTTTTTGAAGTATCAAATATTTAAAAAATATTATAATAAAAATATAAAAAATTTTACATACGTTTTATCTTTAACTTAAATCTTATTTATGAATGTTTAAAAATCATAATTATTTATGGATAATAATTGTATTATCCATAAATTGTATTTTTTTTTGCATGTATATAAATATTAAAAAAGTTTAGATGTGTGGGGAGGAGATCTGTACTCAATTTGATCCCTCCCCCCACACTATTCTTACTTTTATTTTATTATAGTATTTAAATTTTTTATCATTGTATTAGTATCTATGAAGAAAGTTATTGTAGTTACCATGGAAGAAACACATGCTTACTCCTTATGTTTTGAGTGTTTAAGAGATATAATTATTCTATACATCTCTAATTGTATAGGAGAATACTCTCTCTACTTATTCTTTATAATTAGTATGAGAGTTTGGAGATATTGACATACTGCTTTGCTTGGATATGATATTTTAGATATCGTGAAGAATGTTAACTTTTGTGATGTTGATTACCATTGGAATTGTTATGCACTAATGGATGATTTTTTCTACTCTTTGGTTGCATTTCTTATGGTGACTTTTTCTGCTATTAGCAGATCTTCTAAACTTGCTGCGAATTCGCTAGCAAAAGGAATTTCTTAGAGGATGTGCCTCATTAGTCGGGTCTCATCCTCTTTTCTTCATTTCTCGAAGTTGGATCAATTGACTCCTTCAACGATGTCTAGTTCTCCAGGCATAAGATAAATTTATCTCCCTTCTTCTTTATTTTATTTTTTCTTTTCTTTGTAATGGCAAAAAAAATTGAGTATTTAACTATATATATATATATACACATTCCGATAAAATATTATTTTTTGAATATTTTGTTGATTAATTTATATTTTTGCATTATTTTTTTAAAAAAATATATAAAATTATTATAAAATAAGCTAAATATTTATTTTATATTTTATTTTAAAGCAAAATAAACATCGATTTTAGTAAATTAATAACTTAAACAATTAAAAATAGTATTTATATACATTGATATTATATATAATTTATGTACGCAAAAAAAAAAACATTTTGTCGTTGTTATCGACGAATATATAAAGGACTTTCTAATAAAATAAAGAATTATAATACTAGATATCCTATTAAAGTTGTAGTTATCAAGTTACATACAATATATTGTAGTCTATTCCGTTTGAAATCATATGTAACTTGATAACTACAACTTTTAATTTGTCCATACAATATATTAGACCGAACTAATGATAAAATTATATAGCAATTATTATGGCCGTATGCAGGTTGAACACATACAAGTCAGACAACTGGCGAAATAATTAATTAATTTGAAAGTATGGGCTGGTAAACTTGAATACGCAACGTAAACTCTCTATACATAAACCGTTTAGAGTTTTGGCTATGTATTATGAATATATCAATATATTCACTGAATTCAGCATGAGAAGAAATTTCGGACTCGAGGTATATTCCAGTCAAAGATTTTTTTTTTTTACCATTACAATGAAAGAAAAACAAAAAAAAAATATAGAAGACAAATTTATCCAATATCTAAAGAGTCAGATGTCATTAAAAGAATTCATTGATCAAACTTTGATCATAACTGATACAGTAATATAGATTTTACAATGACAATTTATGAGGATGGATTTCAGCATATTCGTATTTTCGAGTCATTTTAGGAACTGTACGCGGATGGTAGTTTTTTCTTTTGGTATTTGTGTGCCTTAGTCCTTTCAAGTCTCGATTTTGGTTTGAGAATGTTTTGGCGGAATCAAATCTAAGATATAGTTAGAGAGACGAGTGTTTAGTGATGAAATAAACAAAATTAAAATTAATTAAATCTCTATTTTTGGGAGAAAGACAAATAAGTGTACACTGTACTATTCTCTAAATCAGGATGCAAAGTATTCATGTAACCATTAGTTGTGGATAACCAAGAGGAGGATGGGGAGATAACGGTGATAACGGCGGGACACTAAACACCCCGTTAACCTCGTTGTCCCAGAACCCCGTCCAACTAGACGGTGTCAACGGAATATCCTTTACACCGTTTACTTGAGACTCCGTCGTTTTGGCCTTCTTCGTCGTCAATGCCTTACTTTGTTCGTCCTGGTGGTGTTGACGGCGTCGTTTGGCGTCGGCGGCGTTGACAGAGTTGTTAATCTCCAAAGGGAAATTGAGGATGGCTTTGGAGCCGCGAAGCTTAAAGGCGGCTCGGTCATAGGCTTTGGCGGCTTGGATGGCGGTGTCGAATGTTCCTAGCCAAACCCTAGATCCTCGTTTATTTGGGTCACGGATCTCCGCCGCAAATTTTCCCCACGGTCTCTGTCGGACTCCTCTGTAGTGCTTTTTGTTGTTCTGCTCCGAAATTTCTCCGACTTCTTCCTGCTCTTCCGGCTTCCCGAATTGGATCCACCCTGTTTTCTTGGGAAGCGATATTTGCAGAGACGGTTTGCGAATCGAAAGGGATTTTTTCTCCGATGTTTTAGGTTTTTGATCGAATTCCAATACCCAAGTGTTGTTGGATTGGGAGGAGGCGGGTGAGTTAGTTTCGTTTTGGGATTTGGGCGTGGAGAGGTCAATTACTTTGGGTTTGGACTCGTACTCAAATAAATAAGAGTCAGAAGAGGAGGAAGATTGAGAGGATGAGAAGGTTGGGAGAGGAGAGAGTTCACCGAGAAGATGCAATTTGATGCGTTCGAGGGCCGAGACCTCAACTTGATTCGCCATGGATCACAATTCACACAGTGTAACCAAGTTGTGTATTATTCAAGGAGAAAAAGAAGAACAAGTTTAATTATGTTGAAATTATGTTATGTGATGATGGGAGTGGGTGGAAGGGAGTGGAAAAACGGGAATGAATATATATAGAGGGACGGGTGAATCCTTGAACGTATCCACAAGTTTCAATTTGGGTGGAGCCACGAAGCATCCTTTGCCCTTGTCAATTATTCTTCTCCACTTTTATCTTATCCCTCAAGTCAAATGGACCGCCAACGACATGCCGTTTATGCCAACTTCCTCTTTAACTCCGTCTTTTCTCTTGTCCTCCTCTTCACTCCTCTTTTTTTTTTTGGTCGTTTACCTCTCTGTTTCTAAGTGCCTTCTTAAAAGGTGCTTGTCGTAGGAGTAACTAATGTACCTCTACCATTTTTCAATTTTGAAAAATAATTCCATTATAATCAAATCAGATGTGTTTGAGAGTAAAACAATGACCTCAACATATGGCTTTAACTACAAGACAGTGAGAGTAACTTCAACGATTTGAGCTGCCATTTCATAGGGTTTTTTGAAAACAAGACTCATATTTTGGGGTGTAACGTGCAAGTAATGAATTAATCTCCCGTGACATTCTTTCTTGCGTTACTTCCAATAATTTTTTGTAGGCATAAAAAAATTATTACGTCAACGTGTGTTATTCAGCCTACAGATTCTCATTTTCTTTACTAGTTGAGCAACGTACGTACCAAATAAAGAAGAAATACAACAAGTTTTAGAAATCTAATCCTTACATCACCGAGGAAGGATTCTCTGCTTTTGACTTTACCTTGTCGTATAAAGAAAGAAGCAAAGATCTCTCATTACTGTTTTTGGGGCCAACATTAAAGTATCTAGAATTTATGAATTTAACAATTTATTTCTGAACACTAATCAATTAATGATTTACTAACATTTTATTTAGCATATATAAAATGTAAAAAGAAAACATCTAATTGAACCCGCGTCCATCAAACAATCCTATTATGTTATATTTTTTTTTCTTTTTTCTTATCAAATTTGTATAGTTATTGTTGAATCCTTGAAGGATTCTAGCTGGAAAATTTGTGGGAGTTTCTAAATATTCAATGTAAGGTATTGTGAAGTAATAATTAATAATATATATTATTGAAAGGGTAATAGGAAAACTATAAATGCTCAACGTGCATTAACTAATTCGAATATTAATAATATAGGGGAGGAACGAGTCTTGGAGATGAAATGCGAGAAATTAAAGTGGAAGATAGAAAGACGAGAATTCCTAATAATATTTGTGACTTTAACGAAAACGGTAAAGAAGAATGCTTAATACACTTAGCAGTTAGTAGTTAGTAGTAGAAAGCTTGACGGATGAGGACAGAGGATAGGAGGCTCCACCACCCATGTTTAGAGGGCTAATTAAATTGACCTCGTCATCCAAATTGTCTTATTCCATTTGCCCTGTTCTTTGGGATCGATTGAGTTAATTAGATGTTATTATATTTGCCGGCAATATTATCTATCTCATTAAGAACTAACTAAATTTTGCATTTCTATCTATTCTCAACTACTTCAGAAAATTCACTGAACCCGAGCTTAATTCTCTTACCCTTTTGAATATTGTGAAATCGTCTCATTTTCGATAAGCGAGAGGATATAGGAATTAGTCAGTGGTTGCAGGTTCAATAATCAATACAAATTACACATTCAAATTAATCACTTTAATTAGAGTTGAGGCATGTGCATATGTTTCAATTAACCACGAACTGCTACATATTTTATCGTTTATATTTATATATGGGCTCCACAACAGTCTCAGCGTGTCCCCTTCTTGTTTAATTTATTCCATTTGAAATTCTGTTTCCCAAGAGAAAGCTATTGAACTGGAATTAATTAATATTTGTATAACTTGGTCTTTGTTACTACCAAGTCTTCAACATATGATTACAATTTACAACCATGTCAAACCAGAGCATATATATCCTTATGCTGCCTTGGCTTAATTAATTCACTTCGTAAAATTTGATGGCGACTGCGTCTTCTTAAGAATTATTGATCCAAGAAATTATATCTGTAGCTGAGTACAAGAAAAGCTGTACGTGACAATTTCAATTTTCAACTGCTCGCATTGAAGTTTTAACACGTCCCTAATACAATAACGTACTCTCAGTTAAAACTTGCGACCTATTAATTAGAAAATGAAGCCAAATTTCAACTCACTTAAATTAGTCTCTGAATCAACTCCTACTCTAAAATATTATAATTTAGGCTTTTTAAAATCTGTGAAAGGAGAGGAGAATGAGAGATTAAAAGATAATCCCTCTCCTTTTTCTCCTTAATCTTCAATCTAAACATATCCAAGTATAATGATTAAAGAGGGTATGAGTTGAGGATAATTATTTCTGAATTAGGTTAAAGTTGAAACGTTCAAGCTAATATTATAGGAACAAGACCTGGTTCACACAATCAAATTTGTATTTTCATCTTTACATGAAGAATAATGATATATAAAAATAATAATATCCACACACCTAACCAAAATTTATTCATTCTTATACACCTGGGTGGCTGGGTCTTCAGTTATAAGTTGTTTTGATCTTCCTCCTTCTCATACCCCTCTATGCACATTAATCAAATATATTATAATCAGAAGACAAAATTAAGTTTGCAAAATATAATGATTATGCTGTCATTGCTGTACATAAGTATAGTTAACATTCACGTTGTCACACGTGTGGGTATAATTGTGTCGCTTTCATATTCCCTCTAATGGACAAATAAATAAATGCAGGATCTGAAAGCTAGTAGCTAGTAATTTTACATGAGTCGCACTTGAAATTTACAATATTTTTTTCGAAATGCTTCAGTCATAAATTATTATATCCATTATTTCTCGTCAAGTTGTCGGATTTCTTATTTTATTCTTATTTATACAATATATAACAATTTTATATGATCAATCAATTCTAACTTTTTGTTTATCGCAAAAAAAAAAAAATAACAATTCTAACTCTTTTATTTGTTCTCAGACAAAAAAAACTCTTTTATCTGTTATGAAACTTATCAATAAAATAAGATTTAAGTGTAATTTTGGTTCCATAACTTTGACAAAAGTTTCGATTTGGTCCCATAATTATTTTTGTTGCAATTTTGGTCCCATAACTTTGACAAAGGTTTCCATTTGGTCCCATAACTATTTTTGTTGCAATTTTAGTCCCATAACTTCTCAAAATGTGTCACCGTTAGTCCCATGCTTAATTACATCCATGTTTAGCCGTTAAATATGACGTGGCACAGTGAATTAGATCATGATGTGACAAAGTAAGATGATGTGGACTTATTAAAAAGGACTTATATGCAACATATTATAACATTTCAATATCACAAACACAAAAAAAAAAAACCAAGGGTCATTATGAAGTTTTCATACTCTCTTCTTCATCTTCTTCTTCAACTTCCTTCCCACCACAGACGCCACCATCTTCTTCTTCTTCTTCATCTCTTCACCCATCCAACCATCGAGGCCAAGCCTCCCCAGGCTACCCCCCATATGCGAAATAAATCCCTAAATCAGATATGGGCAGCCACCCAAATGGAAATTTTTGTCAAAGTTATAGGACCAAAATTGCAACAAAAATAGTTATGTGACCAAATCGAAATTTTTGTCAAAGTTATGAGACTAAAAGTGCACTTAAGCCATAAAATAATGACACAAGTGGTGGAAAAATTTTGAATGCCTAATCTTTTTTTTTTGCCGAACAAAAAAAAATCGATGATAATAAAAATAAAGGGTATAAATTAGATTTTTTTAATGAAAAATCGATAACAACAAAAAAAACAAAAAAAAAACTTATCTACATTTTTTCAAGCTAGGGTGTAGTAGGGTACGTATCTTTTGGCAAAATGGTTAGCTACTGAAACAGTTAAACATAATCAGTATTGGAGTAGTGCCAATAGTATATACTCCCTCCGTTCCTATATATCTGATGTTTAAGGTAAAAACACACAGACCAATGAAATGATTAGCTCACCTAAAATGAAGAGAAAAATGAGATAAAATGACTAAACTATCCCTATTAAATTACAAAGAAAATGTTTATTCATTTATGACTCTACTATATTTAATAGGGATAGAATGGTAAAAGAATAATTAATACTCTCTTGAAGTTATAAAACATCAGATATTTTGAAATAAAAAAAGTTCTCCAGAAAAGCAGATATTCAGGAACGGAGGGAGTATTTGATTACCAACATCGAAAAGGTTACTCTTTTTTTAAGACAAACTACTATATATATGTAAATCCCTACGATTAATTATAATTTAATCTGGCGTTTGATCAATGCACCTAGAGTTTAGAGTTATTACAGATTAATATTTAATTAATTCGACTGATAGCGAAGCATAACCCGCAAACATTGAATGTGTTCACTCTTGGAGAAATTAAATACTGATACTTCTATCTCTCTCCCTCTGCTTTGAAATTCAGTTACGAATCTACGACAATGTATTATTCAAAAAATTAAGGGCTCGTTTGATTCTAACTCATATCTAAAAATATCATTTTAAAATTATTTTGAAAGTTTATAAAAAATCTTAATATTTTTTTGTTTTTTAATTTTTTTTAAAAAATATTCCATGTTTTAAATTTTAAAATAAAAAATAAAATAATGTCATTAAACATATTTTTTAATAAAACATTATTTAAAAATAAAATCAAACAGACCATAAATATCGACTAGAAGTCTGATGCAATTTTTATATATATTGACACACACATACACATATTTATATAATTTCAACTTGTTTGAATACAAAGGTTAATTAACACTGTCCCTTTACAAGAGCAAAATGGTAGGTTGGATTCATTTTATGAAATCCCGATCAAACATTCGGCTAATTAATTTTTGCATTCATCTCTCAGCTTATTATATGAAAACCGAAGAAGAAAAAGGGGTTTATATTATAATTGTCGGTAATCATTTAATTAAGGAAGTGAAAATGGTAATACGAGGGCGACAGTTGCGTATTAGACTGTTGAAAACGCGCGCGAAGCTTCAACGCAGCATCGTATATTTGTGCACGTGACTATTTGGATTATTCAAACTTGAGGTAAGAATGACGTGGGCCCACCTCATGAAAAGTAGGAATGAGGCTTGTGTTAAAGTCAGACTTCAATCTTGGCATTACTGAAAATTTGAGATCCAAGCTATCAAGCATGGACACTGACACGAACACGGGACACGACACGGACACAGCGACACGCCAAACTCTCAGAATTACCCGACACGACACGACATACATTTATATATATAAATAATTAAATATTCATAATTTTTAATGAAAAATTTAAAAATTACAATTTTTATTCATAATATATGTCATATCTATTATTATTTTCTCTTATATGTCATGTTAAAGTTACAAAAAATTGATTTATATTTTAAAATTTATGTATATGTGTCGTGTCGGTGTCGTACGAGTGTCGAACACTGACACGTGTCTGACACAGTAACACGCCTTCAAAATGAAGTGTCCATACTTCATAGGATACAAGTAAAGAAAGTATCATGTATTTCTCGACTTTGAATCAAATTTTATTTTAGAGTGAGTAATTATTAGCTATTGATATTTTAAAATTTTTAAATACGAGTATCAAATATAGCAACACTGAGCAGGTACTCATGTTGGCACTTGGCAACTACGTATTGGCTTGAAAATACTAAATACAAAATCTTCCATATATTATAATTAAAGTCTAACAGATTGGTTATATTTTTGTTTTATAGTCAAAGTCAAGGGTCCAACCTTCCAAGGTCCACTGCTTATCTTTTGTTCAAGGGTCGTCACTCTCTTGTAATGTGTGCCACTACTATATATTGTTGTCAATCCAAAATAATTATTACTATCTATCTGTACTCGTCATATATATATCTGCTCGAATCAGAAAGATTATGAAGAAGGATGTTTTGAATCCACAATATAATTAACGTGGAGTCTAGCTGATTGTATAAGTTTATGTGTATTGATGTGGCGGATTCACGTGAAATAATTTTATATATATACTTGAATAGGAATCGTTATAGTTTATGAATGTAAGTATGGACGGTCTTGATCAGATACTACAGAGAATTACCGTTTTACAGGGAATTTGGCACCAGCTTCCACTACATAGCGACCTCATAGTATTTGACTATTTTCCTCAAAGTAGTTTTTTGGTTTTTTATTTTTTAAAAAATCCCAAGGCACATTATTATTCAGTTCATCATTTTTGTTTTACAATTTTGATCAAATAAATTTCTCAAAAATTTTATTTTTAGTTTCAATGACTAAATATAGTTATATTTATTTTATTTCAAGTTTGAATGTAACGAGTTCAGAGCTATGATCATTTTTTATGACTATTCTAAAACCATAACAAAACAATGTCAAACTAGCTCCCAAATGTGGGCTATTCGTTTCACCTTTGAATTAATGAAATTGGTCATGTCTTTTTCATTTTATGTTTAATTGTGACGAGTTCGGAATTACGAGTTACTTTTGACGAGTACTTTCTCTATTTAATAGAACCACAAAAAACAAAGTCAAACTAGACTCCGAATATAAACTGCTAGTTTCATACTCAAAATTGCTATCTAATTAAGACTTGTTTTTTAGCTTAATTTGGCCTAATTTCTCAATGATCCCACCTAAATAGAAAAATAATTCGTTAAAAGTAACTTATAACTTCGAATTCGTCACAATTAAACTTAAAATGAAAGACATTTAACCAATTCCGCTCGTTTAACCATAAAACAAGCAACTCACTTAATTTCGAAGCTCAACTTAATCTTAATTTTTGACAATTATAATTAAATAAAAAATATACTTATCATATTTAAACTTAAAACAATATATATATAATCATAATTGGTCGTTAAGAATAAAGAGTAAAATTTTTAAAAACTTAAAAAATCAAATTTATAAGAAATAAAAAAATCAACTGAATTATTAAGAAATAAAAAAAATCAACAAAAAATGTTTTCATAAACCAAACACCCCCTAAATATGCACTCTGACGTAATAATTTTGTTTACAAGATATATATAACATAATGCCAGCTGCGCTTTCCATTTTTTATTTTCAAAAATAAAAGCATTGGGCCAGAGATTCAAAGAAAATAAACTACACATCTAATTGGGCACCTCAATGCTCCAAAAGGGCCACTTATTGTCTTTATGACCGTAAGTTTTTTGTTTTTGCACTGGAATTTAAGACCTTAAGGCTTAATCAACACATGTCTTCGTTCTATTACATTTTTATTTTTTTGGTGAGAAGTCTTCCTTCTATTACTTTGATTGTGTGGCAGTGTGGGGGACACAATTTTTACGAGGCCCAGCAAAAAGTAATCCATGTACCAAATACCCTAGTGTATGATACTTATTTTCTCGGTCTCCTATATATATAATTGTTATCTTTTCTATGAATATTTGATTGTATTATTGTTGCTGAATCTCCTTTTGTGCAATTTTATTTTATGATGAACAAAAATGTCTTGCAACAAAAAATATATATAGATGCGAAATAACAGAATTAAGGATCCTTTCAGAAATAAATCATGTGATGTCATGCGTAATATTGAAGACCTTATCAAACTGCGATCCATTGAATTGGTTGCAACCATTTTTCCATGCACGTTTCAAATTGTGTAATTGGAAGCAGAATGGTCCACCAAGTTAATTAGGACTTAGGAACGATCAAGCTTGCCATTGTTACTAGTCTGGAGAACGCAGCTTCTTCATTAGTTTCCTTAAAAGTCTCTATATATTATGTGTTTCATGACAGATGCTTAATTCAGTGTATGAGCTGACTTTTCTTCACGCCTCTTGTTTGTCAATAATACACACAAAACTAAAGCTAGAGCCATAAAATTCTAAACTTCTTAAAATTAAAATGATAAAATTGTATTTTAAAATATTTGAGCTATTCTTTTTCATCTTTGACTCTCCAATTAGGAGGATTGACAAAATAAATTTTTTGGATAGTTAAAGAAAACTTTTTAGAAGTCATCTTTTATCATTCCACTTCATCTTAATAAATAAAATCGTTCCAACATACATTTAATTCATTTGAATTATTTCATTCCATTATACTCATTTCATTTCCTCACCTTTGTGATCTTTTGTTTTGAAAGTAAAGAACTAATTTTTAGTTGTTTTCTGTTTTCCGATTTTAAAAATATATTATGAATTTTAATAAACAAATACAAAAAGCTACACAATTAAACGGAATCAGACCGTTCTATATCCTTCATTTTCTTACTTTGATTGCGTTGGGGAAACTTGTTATGAGGCCCAGAAATTTGAGCAGCCTTTGGAGACAGTATGAGCATGTAAAAGTAAAACCATCTTATTTCCTCGAAATTACGAAACTCAACTACGTAGACAATATAGATAACAGGCCTTGTGATATAGATATATACACCCTAGGAAGTAGGGTGTTTAAAATCGAACTAAACCGATCGACTGAACCAAATCAAATCGAAACGAAAGTAAAATCTAACCAAATCGATAGATGAACGGTTTGGTTTGGTTTGAACCTCGCACAAATCGAACTAAACCGCCAAAACTCTTATTTACTTATATATATACACATACCTTAAATTCTCATTACGTAACTCATACTCTATTTTTTTTTTTGCCGTGTCATACTCTATTACTCATACATACAATATTCAACATTGAGAATATATTTACAAGTTTAAAAATATTTGCACCTTCATATAAATATATATATATATATTTGTAAGTTAAAAGTTGTTATGTACTAATGATTTTTGTTAAAAAAGTAGAAAATCATGTTGTTGTTTATAACAGAATGAGAATATTATTACATTATATAACATATTATAATGCACCATGAGTAATTATACATCTTATTATTATATAAAATTGAGTTAGTTTATACAATATAAAACATACCATATTTGAAGAACTTATTGTGATATTAAGTTAGATGAAGAAATATATATTAGTAAACTACAATTTTAATTTCAGTTAATTATTTATAGAAAATCTTCTATACTATAGTGATAATATTTATTTTTTTATTAGTGTTTTAGTATATTTTATTTATTAGTATATTAGTGACAAAATTAACAATAAATTACCTTTAAACCGCTCAAACCGAACCGTCCAAACTACTTTTTATTGATTTGGTTTGGTTTAATGAATGAAATTTAATCATTTAGTTTGAAAATGTTTTGCATGACGAACACCCCTACTAGTAAGAAATGTCGGAATCACAATTGAGTATCGAAGTATATAACCTGACCTTATCAAATTTTTGCACGTCTCAAATCAAAGTATATAATAAGACTTTTCTCTTCAATCCTTTCATTTTGTCAAATGCCCACTACTCAATCAACACGTAAATAGTAGAGTATACACAGTTTTGAGCCTCCATTATTAAAATTCTCATTCAAGCCAGTTTCAATTCAATTTCACCACCATCCAATATTCCAATCCATATCCATGGCTGCTATACCCTCCATCATCTTTCTCCCTCTACTCTTTCTTCTTCTTCTTCAACCTCAACAATCTCTTGCAAACATAGATTTGAGTTCAACTATCTCCACAAATGGTTCAAACTATTCATGGAACTCAACTTCTGGAGAATTCGCCTTTGGATTTCGCCAAATTTACAACACCACAGGCCTCTTCATGTTAGCCATATGGTTCAACAACATTCCTGATGAACAAACCATCACTTGGACTGCAAATAATACAAATGGAATCCTCATTGAAGCACCTTCAGGATCTCAGGTTTCTCTAGCAGCAGGAGGTCTCAAACTCACAAATCCTCAAGGCGATACTTTATGGAATCCTCAACTATCCAATACCCAACAAAACGTGAATAACGCAGCCATGCTTGACAATGGAAATTTCGTACTTCAATCCTCTGATTCTTCCTATTTGTGGCAATCCTTTCAATATCCCACTGACACACTCTTACCATCCCAAAATTTGACTCTAACCTCTAGTCTCTTCTCTCGATTCTCACAGACCAATTACACTAAGGGAAGATTTGAGCTTTATTTCGATAACACCACACTAAGTCTCAGTCCTATTGGGTGGCCATCGGATACACTTTACCCAACTTACTTCAGCAAAGATTCCAATAATGCTAGCGACCCTGTCACAAAGCTAGTTTTCAGCGAAACAGGGGATATTTATTTAGAGACAAGTGGTGGGATCAATGTATCACTTGGATGGAACAGTACAAATTTTGATACCAGAAATTACTACTACAGAGCTAAACTTGATTACTATGGAACTTTTACACAGTATTCTCGTCCAAAGGCTTCTAATAATAACCAAGGTTGGTCCATTGTGAGGTATGTTCCCCAAAACCCTTGCAATGACATATATAATGATAAGTCTTGGGGTAGTGGTTGTTGTGGGTATAATAGCTATTGTTCCATGAAAAATGATATGCCCACTTGCAAGTGCCCAGAGGGGTTTTCATTGGTTGATCCAAACAATCAATTTGGAGGATGCCAACTTAATTACTCCTTAGGTTGTGGAGCTGATGATGCTTTATCCAAGGAAGATCCACAGAAGGTGTATGAATTGAAGACTCTTCAAAGCGTGAATTGGCCTTCAGGAGATTATGAAAGGTTAGATGGCTATGATCAATCTGAATGTAAGCAATCTTGCTTGATTGATTGTAATTGTGCTGCTGTTGTTTCTAACTTTAATAATCAGTGTTGGAAAAAAAGATTTCCTCTTTCTAATGGACAATCTGTTGAGGATAATAGTACTGCAATGACGGTAACATTCATTAAAAAAAGAATTCAACCATTGAGTGTTTGCACTGATTCTGATCCCACTACAGGGAATTCGCGTGCTCTTCTTGGCTCACTTATTGGTTCCCTTGTCTTTAACACTCTGCTTTTAGCCACAATCCTTTTGATTCTTCTCTTAAAGAAAGGAAAGATCAATGTCCATGTTTCAAATAATCTTCTTGAAACAAATCTGCACTCTTTCACTTATGAGGCACTCAAAGAAGCAACCTTGGGATTCAGTGAAGAAGTGGGAAGAGGGTCCTTTGGGATTGTGTACAAAGGCACACTCAAATCAGGAACCAATAATAACAACAACAACATTGTTGCTGTCAAAAGGCTAGACAGGTTGGCTCAAGAGCGAGAGAAAGAATTCAGAGCAGAGTTAAGTGCCATTGGAAAAACATGCCACAAGAATTTGGTGAGGCTCATTGGTTTCTGTGACGAGGGAATTCATAGACTTCTGGTGTATGAGTTCATGCCCAATGGTACACTTGCACAATTCATCTTTGGAGAAACCAAACCCACTTGGGATTCAAGGATTGGACTTACTTTGGGGATAGCAAGAGGGTTGCTTTACTTACACGAAGAATGTGACACACCCATCATTCATTGTGACATTAAGCCTCAGAATATACTAATTGACGAGCGTTTTGGGGCAAAAATCTCAGACTTTGGGCTGGCCAAGTTGTTAATGTCGGATCAAAGCAGAACTGAGACTATGATAAGAGGAACAAGAGGATATGTGGCGCCAGAATGGTTCAAGAATGTGGCAGTGACTGCAAAAGTGGATGTGTATAGCTTTGGGGTGATGTTACTAGAGATCATTTGTTGCAGGAAAAGTGTGGTGATGGATATAGAGAAGGGGCATGAAGAAAAGGCAATTCTGACAGATTGGGCATATGATTGCTATGTGGAAGGAAGATTAGACATTTTAGTGGAGAATGATAGGGAGGCAATGGAGGACAAAGAGAGGCTAAAGAAGTGGGTGATGATAGCAATGTGGTGTATTCAAGAGAGACATGAAATAAGGCCTACCATGAAGACTGTCATGCAAATGTTAGAAGGCCCTGTTGATGTACAAAATCCACCGTTGCCTTCATCCTTCATTTCTTATTCTTGAATTTCATCAAATAGTCGCTAACTGGCTTTATGTTTGAGAATGCATTAAATTTTATTTTATTTGTAGACTGTGTTAAAATCTGAAATTATTTAATTAAGTAGGTAGTAATTGTAGTAAATAGAGATAATAGTATATATATTTTATCATTTATATTATTTATTATTAAGAATCTATTTGGATAAATTTATTTAAGCAATTATAATTGTAAGATATATATTTCTTGAATATTAAAGAGTTTACAAGAAGCAAAAAATATTTATAATTTTCATTTAGACTATAATTTGCAAAAATATCTGAAAACATAATTTAATAAAATTCAATTAGTATAAATTCCAACACAAATTTGGATCACTTTTTTGATAATATTTCTTTTTTCTATTTCTACCCTAAATAATTTTAAAATGTTTATACAATTCTTTCTACTTATTAGATTATACATCTATTATTCTATTTAAATGACTTCACATCTTAACTTCATTTGCTAAATCTTTCGACATGCAGTTCTCTTTAATTTAGTTCTAATTATGATAGCTCCATTGGCCTCATTTGTTAATTATTCTAATTGAATAATATAAAAGATTCGTTAAGAATAATTCGAAAATCTGATCTTATGAGAATTGAACTTGAAATGCTTGGGCACCTCAATGCTCCAATAGGGCCACTAGTTATTTGCCATTCATTGTCTTTATGACCTTAAGTTTTTTTTTTTTTTTTTTTTTNTTTTTTTTTTTTTTTTTTTTTTGCACTGGAATTTAAGACCTTAATCAACACATTTCTTCGTTCTATTACTTTGATTGTGTGTGGGACACAATTGTTACGAGGCCCAGCAACTTGAGCAGCCTTTGGAGTCAATAAAACCTTTTTCCCCATAGACGTCATTACTCATTACTCATTCCCCTATGGAATCTAATCATCTATCTACAAATTCCAAACATATCAAGGAGTATATTTTTTCCCTCCAGACAAGCGGCCCATAGGATATAATGTTAAGTTTTATTGAATTTGAAATAAGATAAATATAACTAAATTTATGAAATAAGTGATTTATTTTTGGATATTATTTTATGTTTAATATTGGGGTCGATATATAATTTTTGTAAAATTTGTTATAGTTAACATTATAAAATAGCTGCAAAGGTTACCAAAGTATTAATGGAGAATACCACATGACACCAAAGTGTCATTTTTTAAACCACAGGGTACCAAAGTGAAATATAACCAAACTATAAGATACCAAAGTGTAATTTATCCTAAAAATTAGGTACCTAAATAAGTTTTTGACCTACATTTTATTACTCTGGAGTCTTGACATGATTTATTTCTGAAAAGGTCCTCACTTCTGTTATAATATCGGACTGGGAGTGGCTGGGCTAAATTATTGGCTCCCTAAAGTATGGCTAACGTAGGATAATCTGAACTTGGTGTAATCCAACGGTGACAGATCAACTCACTCCTAAAACAAGCTCAAATCGCATTTCTTCCTCAGTTGCAGTTGATGCAATTATATCTATACTATATTATATTTGTGAAGGGTGTTTTGGTTGGTCAAAATTAATTTTATTTTGAAATATTAAAAGAGGAAAAAATAGTGGAGGGAGTTAAGTAACTTCCCACTACTTTGATGACTACAAAAAAAAAAGAGATAACTTATTATTTGGTCCCTTCTTTCATACTGAGTCAACGGTTTGGTCCCTAATTTATTTTACATACATATTTGCGTGTCCGTTAGGGCACGCAAAGCCCCTAGTATATATAAATGCCTGCATTACTGCATTAGACATAGTAAACGGATTTTGGGTAAAGATTAGGGATCAAAATAGGTTTTTGACCTAATCTCGATGACCCTGTCAAGCTGCGATTCGTTGGCAAACTATTTTTTCACATTTCAAATCAAATATTAAATTGCGTAGTTGGAAGCAGCATGGTCAACGAATGAACGACCTTCCCATTGTTGTTATAAGTCTCCAAAATGCAACTTCTTCCTTTAACATCATTTATAACGGAGGAGGATCCTCTGCCGTACCGCACGGCGTGCGGTGCGGCAGGGACCAATAGGGAAGCGCCACGTGGGCGCGCCTGTACACGTGGCGCCACGTGGCGCTTCCCTATTGGCCTCTGCCGCACCGCACGCCGTGCGGTACGGCAGAGGATCCGGTGCCATTTATAACTATGCTTTAGTGTACCTGACTTATTTTTTCCTATATATATAATTGTTATCTTTTCTATGAATACTTGATTATATTATTATTGTTGTTCGAGCTATTTCTCTCTTCCGGGGAACTGGTAGGTTCAATCTTAAAGGTAGAAAGTAAAACAAATGAAACCAATAATAATAATAATCAAAGTTAAGCAATAATAAAATTAGAGCAAATTAAATAATGAAAATAATTACGGAAAAGATCTTAACAGGAGAGAAATAAATCAAAATATGTTGTAATGAGCTAAAAAAAAATAGTGATTTCACTCACTATGTTTTCTTTGACTGAAACTGACTCTTGCCTCCTATTCTTATGAGAAGTGTTGGTTCTTTCTATCATACTCAAATTTGGCTCTCTTCTCAGGCAAAAAAAAAAAAAAACAATGGCTCTCTTCTCTCCAAGTCGAAACTCGAAAGTCTCTCTCTCCACCCTCACTTTCTCTATTCCTCGACTCCTCTGTTCTCCCCTCCCTAATTTATAACTCAAAAATATGCCTCTCACTTCCATGCATGAGAAGAAAATGGGATGACGAGTCATTGCCTTTTCCATATTTCATGCAAGTTTTGGCATATATGAGGGAAAAGTCAAGGTAATTGGCCAAAAAGAAACTCGGTCCTCAATTAGTTTTACTTTTTTTCATAAAAGTCCCTATAATGCTTCATTTAATAAAAGGCTAAAATGCAGAGACACCCCCTGAGTTTTAGGTTGGGTGCACATAACACCCCTGAGTTTTTAATTTGTGCAAATAACACCCCTGAGTTTTCAATTAGGTGCAAATAACACCCTTATGTTAAATTTAGGCCAAATCAGTGAGTGTATAATAGTAATTTCATAAAAACTAGGCCAAAGTCCTATTTTGGCCCCTCAAGTTTATTCAAAGTTCTGTTTTGGTTCCTTAAGTTTTTAAAAAGTTTCACCGTTAGTCTCTTTCCAATTTCCATCCAACTTTTCTGTTCAATAAAAGAAAAAATTAGTTTACATTATCCAAAAAGTTTTATTTTTTTGAACTAAGGTCCTTTCTTTTTATAATAGGACCAAAGTGTAAGAAAAAATAAATAAACTATACTTGAAACAATTTTGCCCCCAAAAAAAACCCAGCCAAACTACTCTTCTCCTCCTTCGGTCGGCGTCGTTCTTCTTCTTCGCCGATCCTCAAATCCCAATACCTTCCGGCGACGACGAAGAAGTGGTGAAGATTCCGAAAACCTCCATGGCAGAGGTCAGCGCAACCGTCCCCATCAAGATCATTGCCGGCGTCGATCCCTTCGGCACGTGGTGGATTCGAGGATTTCAATGGCGGATTCCGGGGAGGTGGACATGCCGGAGACGGCGAGAACATTGGAATTGTTGGCGAACACGCCGGAAAATTTGTTGGCGAAGATGGAGACGCCGACGCCGCGAATCTCGAGAGATTGGGAAGAGGAAGACGAGACGGATTGAGAGACTCGGCGACGGACCTCGGCTGAGATCTTCAACATCGATGTTGAGAGACCAAAGCGTCCTTGAGAGAAGTGCCGATTGAAGAAGAAGAAGAACGGCGCCGATCGAAGGTGGAGAAGAGTAGTTTGGTTGGGTTCTTTTTTTGGGGTAAAATTGTTTCAAGTACTAGTTTATTTATTTTTTCTTACACTTTGGTCCTATTATAAAAAGAAAGGACCTTAGTTCAAAAAAATAAAACTTTTTGGCTAATGTAAACTAATTTTTTCTTTTATTGAACAGAAAAGTTGGATGGAAATTGAAAAGAGACTCACTGTGAAACTTTTAAAAAACTTCAAGGACCAAAACGGAACTTTGAATAAACTTGAGGGGCCAAAATAGGACTTTGGCCTAGTTTTTTTTTATGAAATTACTATTATACCCTCACTGATTTGGCCTAAATTTAACATAAGGGTGTTATTTGCACGTAATTGAAAACTCAAGGGTGTTATTTGCACAAATTGAAAACTCAAGGGTGTTATGTGCACCCAACCTAAAACCCAGGGGGTGTCTCTGCATTTTGGCCTTAATAAAATACAGTGTTTATATTTACAAATAAGGCTGAGGTGAAGGGTTTTATCGCAATAAAATATTACGTCATCTACTAAAGATTAAATCTTTACCTCACTTATTTAAAGTGATCATAATTAAATAAAAATAAGTGTTTACTTCAATCTTACCGATTCATTTCTTTATGACTGTTGAAAAGGAGGGAGAAGGAGTCTGCCTTTCTTCACCACATTCCAAATTTTGTTTATGTAAAAAACTAAAAATATTAAGGGTGGCACTTAGTTTATTGTTCAAATGATAGATTCATCCTTGAAGTTCTTTGCATCTAAGTATCTTTCACTCTTCAATTAATTCTTTTCTCTCTTATTGAAAAGATACAAGAAATGGAAAGATGAGAAAATATTGAAAGCGAAATGATGAGACTGCAGGTTGGGTTGGGAACACTCGTTATGAAGCTCAGCAATTTGTGCAGCCTTTGGAGTCAATATGAGCATGTAAAAGTAAAACCATCATTTTCCTCGAAGAAATTACCAAAACCCATCGATGTAGACAGTGCAGATAACAGGCCCTGTGAGTGTGATATATATCTACACCCTAGTAGTATACAGGAAATAAATCATGTCATGCCTAACCTTATCAAACTGCTATTCATTGAATTCATTGCAACGATTTTTCCACGTCCCAAATCAAATCAAATCAAATCAAAGTATCAAAATTGACAATTTGTGTTGTTGGAAGCAGAAATGGTCCACGAACGACCTTGCCACTTCTACAAGTCTGCAGAATCCAGCTTCGTCATTAGTTTGATTTATATCTGTGTTTCTTCACAGATGATGCTTTAGTCTATCAGACATTACTCTTCACGCCTTTCGTTTGTCAATACCCACTAACCACTCAAGTAGACACGTACGTATATACACAGATTTCAGTCTCCATTATCAAAACTTTGGTTCAAGCAGCTTAATTCAATTCAATTTCACAACCACCCAATCCATATCCATGGCTGCTATACCCACCATCCTCTTTCTCCCTCTAATCTTTCCTCCTCTTCTTCTTCTTCCTCAACAATCTCTTGCAAACATAGCTTTGGGTTCGATTATCTCCACCAATGATTCAAACCCTTCTTCATGGAACTCAACTTCTGGCGAATTCGCCTTCGGATTTCGCCAAATCTACAACACCACAGGCCTCTTCATGCTAGCCATCTGGTTCACCAACATTCCTGATGAACAAACCATCACGTGGAATGCACACGATTCAAATGGCATCCTCATTGAAGCACCTTCAGGATCTTCGGTTTCTCTCACAGCATGGGGTCTCAGACTCACAAATCCCCAAGGAGATACTTTATGGAATGCTGAACAATCCCAACAAAACGTGAATAACGCAGCCATGCTTGACACTGGCAATTTCGTTCTTCAATCCTCTGATTCTTCATATTTATGGCAAACCTTCCAATATCCCACTGACACACTCTTACCATCCCAAACTTTGAATCTAACCTCTACTCTCTTCTCAAGATTCTCACAGACCAATTATACTAAGGGAAGATTTGAGCTTTATTTCGATAACATCACACTAAGTCTCAGTGCTATTGGGTGGCCATCGGATTCACGTTACCCAAGTTACTTCAACGTAGATTCCAAATACAATGCTAGCGACTCTGCCTCACAGCTAGTTTTCAACGAAACAGGGGATATTTATGTAGAGACGAAGGGTGGGAATAAAATATACCTTGGATGGACGAACAATACAGATTTTGATACCAGAAATTACTACTACAGAGCTACACTTGATTACTATGGAGCTTTTACACAGTATTCTCGTCCAAAGGCTTCTAATAATAACCAAGGTTGGTCCATTGTGAGGTATGTTCCCCAAAACCCTTGCGAAAACATATATAATGATGAAGCTTGGGGTAGTGGTTGTTGTGGGTATAATAGCTATTGTTCCATGAAAAATGATATGCCCACTTGCGAATGCCCAGAAGGGTTTTCATTGGTTGATCCAAACAACCAATTTGGAGGATGCCAACTTAATTTCTCCTTAGGTTGCGGAGCTGATGATGCTATATCCAAGGAAGATCCACAGAAGGTGTATGAATTGAAGACCCTTCAAAGTGTGAATTGGCCTTTTGGAGATTATGAAAGGTTAGAGGGCTTTAGTCAATCTGATTGTAAGCAATCTTGCTTGCTTGATTGTAACTGTGCTGCTGTCGTTACAAACGTTCTGGATCAGTGTTGGAAGAAAAGATTTCCTCTTTCTAATGGAAGATTAGTCAGTGATGAAACTACTGGAATGACGGTAACATTCATTAAAACAAGAATTCAACCATTGAATGTTTCCATTGATTCTGATTCTGATCCTACTACAGGGAATTCGTGTGCTATTTTGGGGTCACTTATTGGTTCCCTTGTCCTTAACACCCTGCTTTTAGCCACAGGTATTTTGATTCTTCTCTTAAAGAAAAGAAAGATCAATGTTCAAGTTTCAAATAATCTTCTTGAAACAAATATGCACTCTTTCACATATAAAGCACTCAAAGAAGCAACCTTGGGATTCAGTGAAGAATTAGGAAGAGGGTCCTTTGGGATTGTGTACAAAGGCACACTCAAATCAGGAACCAATTATAACAACAACAACATTGTTGCTGTCAAAAGGCTAGACAGGTTGGCTCAAGAGCGAGAGAAAGAATTCAGAGCAGAGTTAAGTGCCATTGGAAAAACATGCCACAAGAATTTGGTGAGGCTGATTGGTTTCTGTGACGAGGGAATTCATAGACTTCTGGTGTATGAGTTCATGCCCAATGGTACACTTGCACAATTCATCTTTGGAGAAACCAAACCCACTTGGGTTTCAAGGGTGGGACTTGCTTTGGGGATAGCAAGAGGGTTGCTTTACTTGCACGAAGAATGTGACACACCCATCATTCATTGTGACATTAAACCTCAGAATATACTAATTAACGAGTGTTTCGGGGCGAAAATCTCAGACTTTGGGCTGGCCAAGTTGTTAATGTCGAATCAGAGCAGAACAGAGACGATGATAAGAGGAACAAGAGGATATGTGGCGCCAGAATGGTTCAAGAATGTGCCAGTGACTGCAAAAGTGGACGTGTATAGCTTTGGGGTGATGTTACTAGAGATCATTTGTTGCAGGAAAAGTGTGGTGATGGATATAGAGAGGGGGCAGGAAGTGAAGGAAATTCTAACAGATTGGGCATATGATTGCTATGTGGAAGGGAGATTAGACATGTTAGTGGAGAATGATATGGAGGCAATGGAGGACAAAGGGAGGCTGAAGAAGTGGGTGATGATAGCAATGTGGTGTATTCAAGAGAGACATGAAGTAAGACCTACCATAAAGACTGTCATGCTCATGTTAGAAGGCTTTCTTGACGTACCAAATCCACCATTGCCTTCATCCTTCATTTCTTCTGCCTGAGTTTCGCAATTCCCAACTCCTATTTTCTTCCTTTATGTATGGTTAGTGCTTTGAAAAGCTCAGAGTCTCTGGGAAGTCTTTTTATATTACTGATACAAGCTTAAATGAAATCAATAAGAAGGAACACAATTAGTTTAAACTCTTATCCCACAAGAGCGAGGATTATCATATAATAAAGGCCAAAGTGTAAATTTGGTCCTATAACTTTGCTCCAATTTCCAAATCAGTCCTATAACTTTTTTTGTCTCAAATTTGGTCCTGTAACTTTGCTCCAGTTCCCAAATCAGTCCTATAACTTTTTTTGTCTCGAATTTGGTCCTATATCTTTGCTCTAGGTCCCAAATCAGTCCTATATCTTTTTTTGTCTCAGTTTTGGTCCCATATGTTTTGAAAACCTCCCACCGTTAGTCCTCCGTCTATTTTAAATTATAGTTTAGTCCTGAAAACTTCAAGTCCCTTTTACTTTAGTCCCTGACTATCAAAATGAAAGTGAAAGAGCATCCCTGAAGATTCTCAAACCTTACATCTTGGTCCCTAATCCATGAATTCTTCATGAAATGGAATAGAAATGCAAAACAACACAAACTAAAGCAAATGATAGAGGGACCAAAACTGAAAACGCAAAAAATTTAAAACCCACCGAAAAATGGCCCAACCTTGCCGGAAAACGTACGGAAATCGTCGAGAAACTAAAGAACTCATCCAAAAATTCCAATCCTCACTGAAATCTCACTCAAATAATCGCCCTCAAATGTTTTAAGAAAGAATTGTCGAAAATTCAAACTTTTGAGGAGGGAGGTGATAGAAAAAATGTAAGGAATTTCAGAACTTCTCTCTCAGAATCACCAAATGTAAGGGAATTTTCTATCACATCCCTCCTCAAAAGTTTAGATTTTCAAAAATTCTTTCTTAAAGCATTTGAGGGCGATTATTTGAGTGAGATTTCAATGAGAATTGGGGTATTTGGATGAGTTTTTGAGTTTCTCGGCGATTTTCGTACGTTTTCTGGTGGGTTTTAAATTTTCTCCGTTTTTAGTTTTGGTCCCTCTGTCATTTGCTTTAATTTGTGTTGTTTTTGCATTTCTATTCCATTTCATGAAGAATTCATGGATTAGGAACTGAGATGTAAGGTTGGAGAATCTTCAGGGATGCTCTTTCACTTTCATTTTGATAGTCAGTGACTAAAGTGAAAGGAACTTGAAGTTTTCAGGACTAAAATGTAATTTAAAATAGACGGAGGACTACTGGTGGGAGCTTTTCAAAACATATGGGACCAAAATTGAGATAAAAAAAGATATAAGACTGATTTGGGACGTAGAGCAAAGATACATGACCAAATTCGAGATAAAAAAAGTTATAGGACTGATTTGGGAACTGGATCAAAGTTACAGGACCAAATTCGAGACAAAAAAAGTTATAGGACTGATTTGGGAACTGGAGCAAAGTTATAGGACCAAATTCGCACTTTGGCCAAAAATAAATAATACTTTGATTTTACAATCAAGATCTTTAAACATATACTCCTATATTGATATATTGATTGATTGATGGCAATTTCAATTTTCAAAGTACAGAGCTCCAAGTTAAACATTTTCATAAATGCTTAAACATCTTGAACTACTCAGAATGTAAAGAGACCAACTATAAAATATTTAAATCTTTACATCTTAAAGTTGCAGTGGCAGCTGCTATAAAGCCAAAAGGGTCATTCGGAGTTGAGATACCAAGTCACAACGCCGTTAGCCTCCCTCCTCCTTAAGAACACTGCAAAAATCTTATCATTTCAGATTCATGAAAGGTTGAAGAAGTAGCCAAACACCTTAATCCTTACATCCCTCTTCCCTTCCCTTCTCTGTTCTCAATAGCTAAACTCTGCTTTTTCGGTTTTCTGACTAATTAAATTATGAGAGCACTTAATTTTTTACCCGGGACTTAACAGTGCCTTTTTTTTTTCTCTCTTGGTAATTATGTTTCAGGAAGAAAAGCTCCACCCAGTCACTTCCTCTTTAAAATAAAACCCTTCTCGTTGCTTTCAAAGGCTTCGGTTGAAAAGTACACCTCGGAAGATTTTGAAGCAGAGGGTTACAAATGGCACGATCTCTCAATCTCTGTTCCATTCAAATTAATGCTTTGGAAGTTTTATTTTCCAATTTTTTATTGTAAATAACTAATGCTTCATTACTTTGGTAGGAATCTGTCTATATACCCAACTGGGAACAAGGAAAAAGACGGGCAAGATCATATCTCTATATATTTGAATTTAGTGGTTCAGGACTCGAGCTTATTTCCTATTGGTTGGGAGGTCAATGCCATTGTAAATCTTTTTGCATATAATTTTCTGTTGGACGAGTATGTTTCCACTCAAGGTGCTTAAACATTCCATGCCATCTAGCTAGCTAGTTTCTTTCTGTGCTTATTGCATTTCCATAATATCCTAATCACTCATTCGCTGATATATAAGTATAGATGGAAGCATAAAACGTTTCCATGTGCTGCAAAAGAAGTGGGGCATTTCAAAATTCATGGATCTTGCCACATTTAAGGACCCTTCGAATGGATATGTGAATGACAATACGAGTGTGTTTGGAGCTGAAGTTTTTATTGTCAAGCCAACTTCTATAGGACAATGCTTATCACTCATTCATGAACCCCGACGACTTTCCTTTACCTGGAAATTTGAGAACTTCTCAAATGCTTCTTCTGTCAAGTATGAGTCTAAGATTTTTGTCGCTGGAAACTACAAATGGTACATATACATATATGTTCTAATACTTCCTGCTATCTAGTAATCACTATAGTTGGAATATATATTTTAAAAAACTTTCGTAGTCCAACATTTAAAATAGCAGTTTGGTTTTTTTTATTTGTTGCAGGAAGCTCATTTTGTATCCTAACGGGAATGGCGTTGGAAATGGTAACAGTATTTCATTATTTTTGAGCTTGATAATCTCATCTTTGCAGCCTAACACTAGACTATACGTTTGTTACATTCTGCGTGCCAAAGACCAATTGAGTGGGAAACACATAGAGATAAAATGTGAGTGCAATGTTAGTATTAGTTTTAGATGTTGTGTGTATCCTTTCTACCATTTTTATCTTACTATTTCTCCCCTTTTGCAGACTATACTCACTTCTCAAATACCCTTTGTACTTTGGGCGGACCACAGTTTATGCCATTGGCCCAAATGAAAGACCTTAATAATGGTTTTCTAGTGAGAGATAGCTGTGTCTTCGAAACTGCAGTTCAAGTCCTCGGCCTAATTAAGCCCATAAATGATTAAGCTATAGTTTATCTTGTCATTCATATATTAGTGTTTTTTCTTTCCTGATCACTTTTGTAGTCTTTTTTTTTTTTGTAGTCATTCGCACAAGTTTTCTAATGTTATATATTTTATTCAATTTCTAATTAATTTATACTGTGATATCGCTCTAATTTATTGAATATTGATGTGATATATTTACATTGACATATTTTTTGCTTTTCTGACATGTAATTGTCAATTAATGAGACTGCAAATTAAACAATGGTAGTATTAATATCACAAATTAATTCAAAAAGATTATGATAGATAATACAAAATCTTATATTATATGGTTTCACTTTTTTTAGTCGTCTTTTATTTTTTTAACTTAGTTTAAATTTAATCAAATGTATAATTCAACCTATTAAATTCAACCTATTAAATTGCTAATTAAAAGAAATAAAAAATCCTTAAACGTGCCCCACGATCCTACTTATTATTACACAATTTCTGAATTAATAAAATATCAATCTAAATGTGCAAAGGTGCACGGAAAAAAAAAACCAACTAACTCTCACCTCACATTCTATCCTATTACAACATTTACAAATTAATAAAATACCAATATTTATTCTAAATGTATGAGGTAATTTCAAATTGGTCCTAAATATTTTATTTATTTTAGATGAATCTTACATATTTTTATAATTTTTCAAATTGGTCCAAACTTACTTATTTATTAAAATAAAAATTTTATGTAATTTTAACTTTAGATAATTTAAATGTACATACATATTGACGTGCCTGTTATATATTATGTGTGTGAAAAAAAGGAAAAAAAAAATAGTAAATAGTCATTACAGTAATGTAGCCTATGTACACGATTGCAAAATGGTCCGGGAGAGTGAGATAACGTGACGAGAAATATTAGGAATAATACATTTAGTGGCATCATGGGATGTGATTGAGGATGGAGTAAAGTCACATTTAACCAAATTTAAAAGCACATATTTAAAGACATTGATAAATACTAAAACATCTTAAAAAAAAAAAGAAACTCAATAGAATGTAAAGAGACAATTATATAAAAATTATAAATCTGAACGACATAATCTTGCAGTTGCGGCAGCTATAAAGCCAAAAGGGTCCTTGGGAAGATACCAAGTCACAAAGCCGTTACGTTAGCCTACATCTTTCATGGACAAGAAGCCTTCAGATCTTTTGTCATTCAGATTCATGAAAGGTACGTTCAATAAGCAATTAAATACCTTAATTAGTGCTTACTTCCCTATTAATTCCCTTCTCTGCCCTCATTAACTTTGAGCACTTATTTTTTTCTTTTGATAATTATATTTCAGGAAGAAAAGCTCCACCAAGTCACTTCTTCTTTAAAATCAATCCCTTCTCAATGCTTTCAAAGGCTTCCGTAGAAACGTACACCTCGGAAGAGTTTGAAGCAGGAGGATACAAATGGCATGCTCTCAAACTCTATTGGATTTGAATTAATGCTTTGAAAGTTTTGTTTCCCTGTTTTTCGTTGCAAACTGATGATTATTATAATTACTATGACAGGAATCTGTCAATATACCCAACCGGGAACAAGAAAAAAGATGGGCAAGATCATATCTCAATTTATTTGAATTTAGTGGTTGGGGACTCTAGTTCATTTCCTATTGGTTGGGAGATCAATGCCATTGTCAATTTTTTTGCCTATGATTTTCTGTTGGATGAGTATGTTTCTACTCAAGGTACTAAAACATGTCAAGCTATTTGGCTAGCTATGTTTCTTGCTGTGTTTGTCGCATTTCAATAATATCGCATTCATTAGATTACTTGAAAGCAGATGGAAGTATAAGGCGTTTCCATGTGTTGCAAACCGAGTGGGGCATTCCAAGATTCATCGACCTTGTCACATTTAATGACCCTTCAAATGGATATCTGGTTGATGATACATGTGTCATGTGTGTTTGGAGCTGAAGTTTTTATTGTGAGTCCCACTTCTAAAGGAGAATACTTATCACTTATACATGAACCTATAACTTACTCCTTCAAGTGGAAATTCGAAAACTTCTCAAATGCATCCTCTAAAAAGTATGATTCTGAGATATTTGTCGCTGGAAACCACCAATGGTATATACACTCTTGCTTTTTGCTACCTAGTAATCACTAAATAATTCGAGTAATATATATATTAGGCTTAAGTGCACATTTGGTCCCAAAACTATGACAAAGGTTTCATTTTGGTCCCATAACTTTTTTTGTTGCAATTTTAGTCTCATAACTATGACAAAGGTTTCATTTTGGTCCCATAACTTTTTTTGTTGCAATTTTGGTCCCATAACTTATTTTGTTGCAATTTTGGTCCCATAACTTCTCAAAAGGTTCCACCGTTAGTCCCTTGGTGAATTCCATCCATATTTAGCCGTTAAGTATGACGTGGCATAGTGACTAGGATCATGATGTGGCAAAATAAGATGAAATGGACTGAAATAGGATCTATATGCAACATATTAAAACTTATCTATACCCAACCACAATATATACAAAGAGTGGTACTTCCTCTTCCTCGTCAGCTCAACGGGACTTCCTCTTCCTCGTTCCGCTTCCCGATTCGCCGTCGCCGCCGCTTTGGTCATTTGACTCTGGCTGAGGATCCCATCGATTTCGTCGACGCCTTCTGCTTGAAGTCTCTTCTTCCCCACCAAATTGGTCTCTGCCAGTACCACTCTTTGTATATTTTGTGGTTGGGTATAGATAAGTTTTAATATGTTGCATATAGATCCTATTTCAGTCCACTTCATCAAATTTTGCCACATCATGATCCTAGTTACTATGTCACGTCGTACTTAACGACTAAATATGGATGGAATTCACCAAGGGACTAATGTTGAAATCTTTTGAGAAGTTATGGGACCAAAATTGCAACAAAAAAAGTTATGGGACCAAAATGAAACCATTGTCATAGTTATGGGACCAAAATTGCAACAAAAAAAGTTATGGGACCAAAATGAAACCTTTGTCATAGTTATGGGACCAAAAGTACACTTAAGCCTATATATTAGAGATTAATTGGTTTTGTTGCAGGAAGCTCATTTTGTACCCTAACGGCTGGAGTCTCGTCGCTCCAGCCTAACACTAAATTATACGTTTATTGCATTCTGCGTGCAGTAGACCAAATCAGTGGGCAACATGTAGAGACAAAATGTGAGGCCAAGTTAGTTTTAGTTTTACAAGTTGTGTGTACTGTAGTGTGCACTTTCATACTGCTTAGCTTACTGTTTTTCCCTTTTTGCAGACTATAAACATTTCACACACTCCATTTGTACCTGGGGCTCAAGACAGTTTGTGTCACTGGCCAATCTGAAAGACCTAACTAAAGGTTTTCTAGTTGGAAATAGTTGTATCTTTGAAGCTTATGTTAAAGTTCTCCGCTCAATCAAGCCCATGAATGATTAAGCTATAGTTTATTTAGTCATTATTAAATTAGTGTGCCTTTTTGTCCCTTTTATAGACATTCACAATGTCTTTTAATGTGTTAGATTCAATTCTAATTAAATTATAATCTGACATCGTTGGTTGATACTTGATACTTGATACTATAATTTATTGAATATTGTTGTGATATATTTACTTTCACGCAATTTTTTTCATTAATAATAAAAATTGTAAATTAATGAGAGTGCATCCTAAACATTAATGGAAGTGTTAATATCACAAATTGATTCAAATAATATATGACAAAAAATCAAATTTTTCATATCAAACAAGCTCTAATCTTCAGTATCCACCCTCGTAATTCAAATATTCTCACCCTACACATTACCCTAAAAGATAATCAAGTTTATATTTTTTAGGGGACACTAATTGAGTGGCCAGAAAAAAAGGGGATACTAATTTTTTTTGGCCAAAAAAAACGGGGATACTAATTTTTTTTGGCCAAAAAAAAAGGGGATACTAATTGATTTAATTATGTTCAACCTTTATATTACCGTATTTGAGATTTTTTTTACAACTTCATCTTATTTTCAAAATAAGAATAGATATTATTTTGAATTTGAATATCTTTGAAATATCTTATATCTTGATTAAACACATTCATAAAAATGTACATGAAAATTTTAATGAATTTATGAATAATAAAATGACAACTAATTAAACTATTTAAAATTACTATTCCTAACCTAATTCTGAGAATCTATAAAGCTGAAACCGTCATCTGGGGTGAAATAAGATACCACTTACCAGGTCACAGTGCCATTAGCTTCCCTCTCCTCCATAAACATGAATTCAGCAAATCATTTGTCGCCCACACTCATGAAAGGTAGGTTGAAGCAGTCAAAGACCTTTCCCTGTTACCTTATCTGCTCTCAATGACTTAACTCTGCTTTTTTGTTTCTTTCATTTTTCTCATTTTTAGATTACGAGAGCTCTTAAGTTATGCTATCATCAAAGATTAATGACATTAAAGTTCAATCACTCCCGGATGGACTTAACACTGCCTTTTTTTTCTCTTCTGGTTACGATATGTTTCAGGAAGAAAAGCTCCACCAAGTCACTTGTTGTTCAAAATTCAATATTTCTCATTGCTTTCAAAGGCTTCCGTAGAAAAGTACACCTCGGAAGAGTTTGAAGCAGGGGGATACAAATGGTATACTCTCAGTCTCTGTTTCATTCAAATTAATGCTTTCAAAGTATTCTGTTCCTTATTTTCATATTTAAAATTAATAATGCTCAATTGCAATTGGTAGGAATGTATGCATTTACCCAACTGGGAGCAAGGAAAAAGATGGGCAAGATCATATCTCTATCTATTTGAATTTAGTGGTTGGGGACTCGAGTTCATTTCCTAGTGGTTGGGAGGTCAATGCCATTGTCAATATTTTTGCATACAATTTTCGGTTGGATGAGTATGTTTCTACTCAAGGTACGTACTAAAACATGTCATGCCATCAAGCTAGCTATGTTTCTTGCTGCGTTTGTTGCATTTCAATAATATCGCATTCACTTGATTACTGAAATGTAGACGCAAGTGCAAGGCGTTTCCACGTGTTGCAAACCGAGTGGGGCATCCCAAAATTCATCGACCTTGCCACATTTAAAGATCCTTTGAAGGGATATCTCAAAAATGATACATGTGTGTTTGGAGCTGAAGTTTTTATTGTAAATCCCACTTCTAAAGGAGAATACTTATCATTTATACATGAGCCTATGACTTCTTCCTTCAAATGGAATTTCGAAGACTTCTCAGATGCATCTTGTGAAAAGTATAATTCTGAGATATTTGTTGCTGGAAACCACAAATGGTATATATACTCTTGCATCCTGTTACCTAGTCTAAAATACACAATATATATATATATATGATAATATACACTCGATCTCACCTGATTGTGCGATACGAGTCCCACCTCGAGTAATTAGTTGAGTAAAGCACTATATAAGACCTTAGGAGAACTACACTCCAAAAGTTAGCTGTTGATGTGGGACTCGTATCATTGTGACTTCTGATTAGCTTTCCATTTCAGTTGTATGGTATAGTCCCTTTGAGTGCTATATATATGGCATCTCTCTTGTATCAGAAATCAATAATAATTCATTTCAATTTCTTCTCAATTGATTTTGTTTCAGGAAGCTCCTTTTGTATCCTAACGGGGCTGGTACCGGAAAGGGTAACAACGTTGCATTATTTTTGACCTTGATCAACTCATCATCTCGGCAAGCTAACACTAAATTATACGTTTATTACATTCTGCGTGCGATAAACCAAAAGAGTGGGCAACATGTAGAACATAAATGTGAGACCAAGTTAATTAGTTTTTGTTTGAATTAGTTTTACAAGTTGTGTGCTATCTTTCTGCTCGTTTAACTTGTTGTTCATCCCTTTTGCAGACTATAATCACTTCTCAAACTCCTCTTGTACTTGGGGCACATGTCTGTTTGTGCCATTGGCCGAACTGAAAGACCCAAAAAAGGGTTTCCTAGTGGGAAATACTTGTGTCTTTGAAGTAGAAGTTGAAGTCTTGGGCTCACTCAAGCCCATGAATTATTAAGCTGAAGCTTATTTTAGTCATCATACATTAGTTTTTTTTTTTTCCTTTTTGAACTTGATCCTTTTTATAGTTAGTTATTATTCACAAAGATTTTCAATATTTTAGATATTTTATTCAGTTTCTAATTGTTTTCCGTTTATAATAAAAAGTTGTAAATTAATGAGACTGCCTCATAAACCATGGTGGTGTTAAACTGTTAATATCAAAAATTAATTCAAAAAGTATATGATGAAAAAATAACATTGATCATAGTACAAAAAAATCAAGTGACTAAACAAAATATAAGAAATACAAACTCAACAAACGAAAATGCTAATATTTGAATAATATGTAATTGACAAAACCGCATTTGTTTTTCAGATTTAAGACTAATATGTAATTTTTTCTAATATTTTTTGAAATTACATTTTGAGAAATTCATATTTTTTTTCCCACATGAAACGTATAGTTTTTGTAAAATTTGGGTTAGGTTCAGTAAACCATGAGTTTTACCCAACCTAAATTTTAGTGGGTCAATTTTTGTCCCAACCCATTTTGACCAATTATTTAAATGGGTTGGGTTTGAGTTAGTTAATCTTGTGGTTGGATTAGTTGATTTGGCGTCATAGGTTGAGATTGTCACCTCTAGTCAATGCCATAGTAAATTGTTTTGCATATGATTTTCTGCTGGACGAGTATGCTTATGCTTATACTTGACGTGCTTAAACATTCTATGCCATCTAGCTAGCTATATTTCTTTCAATAATATCGTATTAATTCACTTATCACCGAAATATGTGCAGATGGAAATACTAGATGTTTCCATGTGCCCCAAAAGGAATGGGGCATTCCCAAATTCATCGACCTTGTCACATTTAACGACCTACCAATGGATATCTGAATGATGATACATGTGTTTGGAGCTGAAGTTTTTATTGTCCGTGACATTTTTCAAGGACACTACTTATCACTCGTAGATGAACCTAGCTATAACTTTTTCCTACAAGTGGAAATTCGAAAACTTCTCCTGTACAACCTCTGAAAAGTATGATTCCGAGATATTTGTCGGTGGAAACCACAAATGGTAATATGGTATATATACTCTCACTTCTGGCTACATACTTAATAATAACTAATTAATTCAAGAAATTCTAAAATTCACAGTTGGAATTATATGTATATGTATATTGCAATTCAACATTTTTCTTTTTTGATTGAAAGAACAACTTAATACATGATCGAAATGGATCCATAATTATACAAACCGTGCGATAAAATATAGTAACAAAGAAAAGCTAACAACGATTTAGTGGATGCGCCAAACTTGTAGCATTTCAACATTTTCAATAGCAGTTTGGTTGGTTGCATTTCATTATTGTTGAATTTGATCATCCTACATCACACTAGATTATGGCACCGGATCCTCTGTTGTACAGCAAAGGATCCATCACCCTAGATTATACGTTTTTTACATTCTACGTGCAATAGACCAATTGAGTGGGCAACACGTAGAGTAGAGGGAAAATGTGAGGTCAAGTTAGTTTGAGTTTTACAAGTGCGTGTACGATCTTTCAGCTCTCTTTAGCTTACTCTTTATTTCCTTTTGCAAATTATGTTACTTTTCAAACTTCTCAAACTTCGGTTGTTGCCCAGACAAAAGTTGTTATAAATAATAATTCAAAGTCTGCTCTTTAGCCAAACTACTTGTATCAAGAGAGTTTGGAATGTATATATATTAAGTTGTGAAATGGGAGAAGTAAAAGTGTTAAGTCTAAACTACTCTTTAGCCAAATTTAAATGATTTTTGTACTAAATAAATTGTAAATTAATTAGATTGCCTCTAAACTATATACGACCGACACTATCAATAATTTAATATCATAGTCAATGAGGTTTGGCTCACTTGGTCACCTTCCGCCCATGACAATTGCATGGTTTGGGTTCGATTCCTGGTGATGTCTCATTTGATGGATTATCTGTAAGTGCTCTTTGAGCCTGGAGGCTTGCCCTGATCCTGAACTGTGGCGCCATCCCCTCACTTAAATTATAACCCACCAAAAAAAAAATAATTCAATATCATAAATTGATTCATGAAATATATGATAAAAGTAGCACCAACAATATTTAAAACTAACAAATCGGTAAAGTTATCTCTAATAGTATTTTTTTTTATAAGATCTCTAATAGTATTTTATTGTGAGTACAAAATATAAAATAAGACTTTGCTCAAGAGATGAAGTACTTAGTTTAAAAAGAAAAAAAAATCGGTTATCGAAAGAAAAAAAGAAAAAAAAACTCTAAAGTCTAATCCGTTATATAAAAAAAAATCTGTTATCAATACATATACTCAACATATACATTAATTTAAATTATCATAAGATTGTATTTTCTGTAGTTAAGGGATACTTACTGATTTTATTATATTCAAATCTTAAGATTATCGCTTACCAAAAAAAAAATCTTAAGATTATCCCGATATCTTTTCAAACTTAGGCCCTAACTGTTATAACAAATTTAAACTTGGTCAAAGTACACTTTTGGTCCTATAACTTTTGCTAAGGTCTCAATTTGGTCCCGTGACTTTTTTGGTTGCACTTTTGGTTCCATTACTCAAGTTACAGATTTGGTCACACTTTTAATTTAGTCTCATATCTTTGGATCATGTTGCAGAATTAGTCCTATATCTTTTAGTCAAGTTACAGAATTGGTCTCATATCTCTGGGTCAAGTGTAAAATTGTTCTCATATTTTTGGATCGCAAGTGGGATTGGTAGTGAAACTTTTTGCAAAGATATGGGACCAAAAGTGCAACAAAAAACGTTATTGGACCAAATTGAGACCTGAGCAAAAATTATGGGACCAAAAGTGTACTTTGACCTTTAAACTTAAAATCTTCACATCATAATCTTGGAGTGGCAGCTGCTATAAAGCCAAAAGGGTCATTCGTAGTTGAGATAGGAAGTCGCAAAGTCGTTAGCCTCCCTTCTCCATAACAACACTGCAAAAATCTTTTGTCATTCAGATTCATGAAAGGTTGAAAAAGTAGCCAAACACCTTAGTCCTTACTTCCCTCTTCCCTTCCCTTCTCTGTTCTCAATAGCTAAACTCTGCTTTTTTGTTTTTCCTGACTTAATTTTACGCTGGACTTAAGGCTGCTTCTCTTTTTTTTTTTTTTTCTCTTTTTATGTTTCAGGAAGAAAAGCTCCACCCAGTCACTTCCTCTTTAAAATAAAATCAAAGGGTTCGGTTGAAAAGTACACCTCGGAAAATTTTGAAGCAGAGGGTTACAAATGGCATGATCTCTCAAACTCTTTTGCATTCAAATTACTGCTTTGAAAGTTTTATTTTCCAATTTTTCATTGTAAACTAATGCTTCATTACTGTGGTAGGAATCTGTCTATATACCCAACTGGGAACAAGGAAACAGATGTTCAAGATCATATCTCTATATATTTGAATTTAGTGGTTCAAGACTCGAGCTTATTTCCTATTGGTTGGGAGGTCAATGCCATTGTAAATTTTTTTGCATATGATTTTCTGCAGGACGAGTATGATTCTATTCAAGGTAATCAAACATGCCATTTAGCTCTTGAAATATGTTTATTGCATTTCAATGATATCGTTTTCACTCATTCATTGATATAAGTGTAGATGGAAGCATAAGACGTTTCCATGTGCTGCAAAAGGAGTGGGGCATCCCAAAATTCATCGATCTCGCCACATTTAACGATCCTTCCAATGGATATGTGAATGACAATACGTGTGTGTTTGGAGTTGAAGTTTTTATTGTCAAGCCCACTTCTAAAGGACAATGCTTATCACTCATTCATGAACACCGAAGAGTTTCCTTTACCTGGAAATTTGAGAACTTCTCAAATGCTTCTTCTGTCATGTATGAGTCTAAGATTTTTGTGGCTGGAAACTACAAATGGTATATATACATATATATTCTAATACATCCTGCTATTTAGTAATCACTAATAGTTGGAATATATATTTTTAAAAACTTTCGTAGTACAACACTAAAGTAGCAGTTTGGTTTCTTTATTTGTTGCAGGCAGCTCAAATTGTATCCTAACGGGTTTCGTGATGGAAATGGTAACAGTATTTCATTATTTTTGAGCTTGATAATCTCATCTCTTCAGCCTAACACTAGATTATACGTTTGTTACATTCTGCGTGCCAAAGACCAATTGAGTGGGAAACACATAGAGGCAAAATGTGAGTGCAAGTTAGTTTTAGTTTTAAAAGTTGTGTGTACTATATATCTTTCCACCCTTTTTATCTTACTATTTCTCCCCTTTTGCAGACTATTCTCACTTCTCAAGCTCCTCTTGTACCAGGGGCAGAGATAAGTTTGTGCCATTGGAAAAACTGAAAGACCTTAATAGTGGTTTTCTAATGGGAGACAGCTGTGTCTTTGAAACTGAAGTTCAAGTCCTCGGCTTAATCAAGCCCATAAATGATTAAGCTACACTTTATATTGTCATTCATACATTAGTGTTTTTTCTTTCCTGATGTATTAAACCAACAATTGTGGTTAATTTGATATTCTCATAATAGTACTTGATCCGAAAAAAAATCTGGATCAAATTGAATCTGATCCAGTTAAAGTGACAGACCCGTATTGTGCCCGGTTCACCAGTTTCTGGGTCAACTCGGGTGGTTCTTGTCGAGTTTTCGTACTATGAAGAAAAAAAAAAATCAAAATTTACATATCAAAAAAATTTTAATATTCAGTATCCAACCTCATAATTCAAAGATTCTCACCCTATATATTTCCCAAAAGCCAATTAATTAATATTTTCTATATCTTTTAGCATATACTAATTGACTGGCCAGAAAAAAAAAGCGAAACTAATTGATTTAATTATGTTCAAATTTCAAGATTTACACAAAATATTTCCATATTTGTGAATATTTTTCAACTTCATCTTATTTTCAAAATAAGAATAGATATTATTTTGAATTTAAATACCTTTGAAATATCTTACAATACAGGACAATCCCTTGGCTTTGGAGAGACCAAGTCTCTTCCAAAATGACCGCACTAATTCCCTGCCTAAAACCTTCACCAAAACCCTACTCAAATACCTCCTTAGCTGCTGCCTCACAAGCACTCACAGCTTGCACACAGAAACTGTTATGCCACATAATGCTCCCCTACCCAAAACAGCATGGGATGCATCATTCCATGCATATTATTAATCTAAAGGGATTGCTTAAAAAAAGTGGAGAGATGCATCATTCCATATTTTTCACTTATTCGCTGTATGGTGATGAAGTTTTTTTTTAAAAATTTTTGTTTTTGGAGCTGAAGTTTTATTGTCAATCCCACTTCTAAAGGAGAATACTTATCCCTTATACATGACCCTATAACTTATTCCTTCTAATGACCCTTCTAAAGACCTAACTAAAGGTTTTCTAGTGGGAAATAGTTGTCTTTAAAGCTTATGTCAAAGTTCTCGGCAAATTAGTTCCCTTTTTAAAGCTGATCCCTTTTATAGGATGTACATTCACAACGTCATTTAATTTGTTAGATATATTATTCTGTTTCCAATTAAATTATAAGGTGACATCGTTTATTGATCCTATAATTTATAAATATTGTTGTGAACTTGTGATATATTTACTTTCACTTAACTTTTTTCATTAATAATAAAAATTGTAAATTAATGACCGGGCATCCTAAACATTAATGGCTGTGTTAGTATCACAAATTGATTCCAAAATTAAAATATATGACAAAAAATCAAAATTTTCATACCAAACAAGCTCTAATCTAATCTTCAGTATCCACCCTCGTAATTCAAATATTCTCACCCTACACGTACTAAAAGATAATCAAGTTTATATTTTTTAGGGGATACTTATTGAATGCCAGAAAAAAGGGGATACTAATTTAATTATGTTCAAATCTCAAAATTTACACAAAATCTTTCCATATTTGAGATTTTGTTTTTCAAAATAAGAATATAGATATTATTTTGAATTTGAATTTCTTTGAAATTTCTTATATCTTGATTAAACACATTCAAAAAATGTATAAGAAAATTTTAAAGATATTATAAATTGTAAATTGACAACTAATTAAAGTATTTAAAATTACTATTCCTAATTCTGAGCATCTATTAAGCTAAACCAGTCATTTGGGGTGAAATAAGATGCCACTTACCAGGTCAGAGTGCCATTAGTCTCCCTCTTCTCCATAAATAATTTCACACTCTAAAAGTTTTCTTTTTCAAAATCTCATTCAAATACTATTTTATTATAATCTAATTAGATTATAATTTGATTGCTCAATTTTCTCAACTGACCCTTAGTGGCATCATGGGATGTGATTGAGGTGCAGTGGGATCCATAGCTGTAAAGTCACATTTAACCAAATTTAAAAGCACATATCTCCTAGTTAAAGATATCCATAAATACTAAAACATCTTTAAAAAAAAAAAAAACTCAGAATGTAAACAGACAATATAAAAATTATAAATCTCAAAATACAAAAATTATAAATCTCAACAACATATAATCTTTCAGTTGCAGCAGCTATAATCTCAACCAAGTCACAACGCCGTTACGTTAGCCTACCTCCTCCATGGACAAGAAGCCTTCAGATCTTTTGTCATTCAGATTCATGAAAGGTACGTACAATAAGCAACCAAATACCTTAGTGCTTAATTCCCTTCTCTGCTCTCATTAACTCAACTCTGCTTTTTTCATTTTTCTGTCTTGTAAATTATTTGAGCACTTATTTTTCTCTTTTTTTTTTTGGTACAATCAAGAGGTCACAAGGACCACTTATTTTTCTCTTTTGATAATCATCTTTCAGGAAGAAAAGATCCACCAAGTCACTCCTTCTTTAAAATCAATCCCTTCTCATTGCTTTCAAAGGCTTGTGGAGAAAAGTACACCTCGGAAGAGTTTGAAGCAGGAGGATACAAATGGCATGCTCTCAACCACTATTGCATTTGAATTAATGCTTTGAAAGTTTTATTTCCCTTGCAAACTAATGATTAATATCATTACTGTGACAGGAATCTGTCTATATACCCAACCGGAAACAAGAAAAAAGATGGGGAATGAAGGCATAAACCAGACTGATATTTATATATTGCTTAGCTGTCATTATTAGTTAGATTGTAACAACTAATTAGTTCAGTTAGTTAGGTTCAGTTTGGGTAGTATTGAGTTTTAGTCCTGTATGTAGCTCAGAATAGTATACAGATTCATCTTGTATATAAAGCACATTCATATGGATCAATAATACACACGAGATTATTTTCTCAGTTTTATCTTTACATTGTGATATTCTACAGGGAAGATCATATCTCAATATATTTGAATTTAGTGGTTCAGGACTCGAGTTCATTTCCTATTGGTTGGGAGGTCAATGCCACTGTCAATTTTTTTGCATATGATTTTCTGTTGGATGAGTATGTTTCTACTCAAGGTACTAAAACATGTCATGCCATCTAGCTAGCTATGTTTCTTGCTGTGTTTGTTGCATTTCAATAATATCGCATTCACTCGATTATTGAAATGCAGATGGAAGTATAAGGCGTTTCCATATGTTGCAAACCGAGTGGGGGCATTCCAAGATTCATCGACCTTGTCACATTTAATGATCCTTCAAATGGATATCTGGTTGATGATACATGTGTGTTTGGAGTTGAAGTTTTTATTGTCAAACCCACTTCTAAAGGAGAATACTTATCACTTATACGTGAACCTACTTATACCTTCAAGTGGAAATTCGGAAACTTCCCATTTGCATCCTCTGAGACGTATATTTCTGAGATATTTGTCGCTGGAAACCACAAATGGTATTTACACTCTTGCTTTCTGCTACCTAGTAATCACTGAATAATTCGAGTAATATATATAATTTTGTCAGTATAACGATTAAAATTGCAGAGATTAATTGGTTTTGTTGCAGGAGGCTCGTTTTGTCCCCTGACGGGTGTCTTGAGGGAAAGGGTATCAGCATTGCATTATATCTGAGGTTGATCGTTTCGTCGCTCAAGCCTAACACTAAATTATATGTTTATTGCATTCTGCGTGCAATAGACCAAACCGGAGGGAAACATGTGGAGCACAAATGTGAGACCAAGTTTGTTTTAGTTTTACAAGTTGTGTGTAGTGTGTACTTTCTTACTGCTCTATTTAGCTTACTGTTTTTTTTTTTTTTCCTTTTGCAGTCTATAAACAATTCACACACTCCGTTTGCGAATGGGGCTCAAGACAGTTTGTGTCATTGGCCAATCTGAAAGACCTAACTAAAGGTTTTCTACTGGGAAATAGTTGTGTCTTTGAAGCTTCTGTTAAAGTTCTCGGCTCAATCAAGCCCATAAATAATTAAGCTATAGTTTATTTAGTGCGTTTTTTTTGTCCCTTTTTAAAGCTGATCCCTTTTATAGGATAGACATTAGAATGTCTTTTGATATGTTAGATATTTTATTCAATTTCTAATTAAATTTGTGACATCGTTTATTAATACTGATAAACCGGAAAATGGCTAGCACTTACCTAGTTCACCGGAATGGGCTGCAAGAGCCAAGAGTTGAGCAAGAACCTGCAAGAGCTTCACAGGGGGGCCTGCGAAGTGTACTCCGACGCTCAAGTTAGTAAGAGAGTGATAGGAGAGTAAGAGAATTTCAGAGTGTAAGAAGTAGCTAACCTTGAACTGGTGAGATGGGCTCTATTTATAGAGCAGAGAGGAGAGAGGTGGTCAGCGCGCGGGGCGGACCACGTAACCGGACACGATCTCCACCAGCGAAGATGGTGGAGACCGAGATTTGCGGAGCAAGGCAATCGTGGGTGATTGCGTGTCGCGTCGCTAGGCGGGCGCCTAGAACCTGGAGATCGTGGATGTGAGTTAGCCCGTAGCCCACGATCTCCCGTAGCGTAGATTGCGGAGCAGGGTAATCGTGGATGGCCACGTGTCATTTGGAGGACGGGCGCCAAGACCCAGGATGGATCACAGCCGCCCCTAAAGGTGCAAAGGGCGCCCGATTGGCTCAAGGGCGCCGTGCAAGGCGTGGAGGGGAGAAGAGGCCCGGCGCGAGGGCCGTTTAGGCGTACGCCCAAGTAGTGATGTATCAAATACTATAATTTATTAGGGTTAGTTTAAAATACAAAGTTTAATTCCTGACATGGAATGCAGTGAATTATAAATCAATCAAATTTTGACACTTGAAATGTAATGGGTGAGGTTTGATGTAATCCAATGGTATTTAATAATGAATAAGCAACTTATTGAAGAGGTAAACATTATATTTTTTGAGAAATTAAAATTTGACTCTTCATACTACCCAAAGTTTTATTTTGGTCTCTCAGATTTGTTCAAAGTTACGTTTTGGTCCCTTAACCTTTTTTAGTTTCATTTTAGTCTCTCAACTTTTTGAAACGTTCCATCGGTAGTCCAAGACTATTTTCCATCCAACTTTTTTGTCAAAAAAAAAACTAACTTTAATTTCTCAAAAGTCTTATTATTTTGCATTAAGGTCATTTTCTTTGTATAATTAGACTAAAATGTAAGAAAATAGAAATAAATTGAAGTATTAATCAATTTGGCCCAAGAAAAAAACAAGAACACAACCACGACTTCTTTGTGGCGTCTTCTTCTTCTTCCTCCTTCGCCGAAAACGACAGTCTTCTCCCATCAAATCCCTCGCAACTCCACTTCCTACGCTAACCTCTCTGATCTCCTCTTCTCTCAATGGACCTTCTTCTGCCTATTTCACCTTCTTCTTCACCCTCTGGATTCTCTCCACTTTCGTCGTTGTATATACCATTGCCTCCATTTACACATCACCTTCGCCAAAGTCGTCAGCGTCGTATCCAACGTTTGCAACAGACTAATTATCACTTTTAATTGGAAGGCTAAACTGCACTTTTGGTCTCATAACTTTGGCAAAGGTCTCAATTCAGTCCGTAATTTTTTTGTTGCAATTTTGATCCCATAACTTTGACAAAGGTTTTAATTTGGTCCCATAACTTTTGAAAACGTACCACCGTTGGTCCCAAGCTAATTTCCATCCATTTTATGCCGTTAAAGATGATCTGACATACTGAGTTGAATGATGACGTTGCAAATATTTAATGACAGATAATGGATAGAAATCAGCTTGGGACCAACAATGAGACGTTTTCAAAACGAAACAAAAAAAAATGAGGGATCAAAACGAAACTTTAAGTAAACCTGAGGAAAAAAATAGGATTTTGGCTGAAAAATATTAAGTGTTCAAGTCTAAAATTTAAATATCATCAAATTCAGGGTATAATATGTAAATAACATACATAATATTTTGGTTGCAGGTCATAGATTTCATGTATCAAAATTTTATTGGCTTATTAGGTTCAAAAAATTTTATTTTATTGGCTTATAATTCATTGTATCTCATGTCAAAAATCAAACTTTGCATCATAGTCTAACCTAATTTTTTTGGTAGACATAGTCTAACCTAATTTATTAATATTGTTGTGATATATTTACTTTCACGTAATTTTTTTCATTAATAATAAAAATTGTAAATTAATGAGAGTGCATCCTAAACATTAGTGGCAGTATTAGTATCACAAATTGATTCCAAAAATATATGACAAAAAATGAATTTTTCATACCAAACAAGCTCTAATCTTTTTTGGCCTGAAAACACGCTCTAATCTAATCTTCAATATCCACCCTCGTAATTCAAATATTCTCACCCTACACATTACCCTAAAAGATAATCAAGTTTATATTTTTTAGGGGATACTAACTGACTAGCCAGAAAAAAGGGGATACTAATTGATTTAATTATGTTCAAATCTCAAGATTTACACAAAATCTTTCCATATTTGAGATTTTTTTTTTGTCAAAATAAGAATAGATATTATTTTGAATTTGAATTTCTTTGAAATTTCTTATATCTTGATTAAACACATTCATAAAAACGTATATGAAAATTTTAAAGATTTTATAAATTGTAAAATGACAACTAATTAAACTATTTAAAATTACCATTCTTAACCTAGTTCTGAGCATCTCTATTAAGCTAAAACAGTCATCTCCCTCTCCTCCATAAACATGAATTCAGCGAAACATTTGTCGCCCAAACTCATGAAAGGTAGGTTGAAGCAGTCAAAGACCTCTTCCTCTCGCCTTATCAGCTCTCAATGACTAAGCTCTGTTCTTTTTTTTTTTTTTTCTCATTTCAAATTATGAGAGCTCCTAATTTACGCTATCATTAAAGTTCAATCACTCCCGGATGGACTTAACACTGCCTTTTTTTCTGTTTTGGTAATAACATGTTTCAGGAAGAAAAGCTCCACCAAGTCACTCGTTGGTCAAAATTCAATCTTTCTCATTGCTTTCAAAGGCAAAGGATTCGTTAGAAACATTCACCTCGGAAGAGTTTGAAGCAGGGGGATACAAATGGTATACTCTCAGTCTCTGTTTCATTCAATTTAATGCTTTCAAAGTATTCTTTTCCTTATTTTCATATTTAAAATTAATAATGCTCAATTGTAATTGGTAGGAACATGTGCATTTACCCAACTGGGAACAAGAAAAAAGATGGGCAAGATCATATCTCTATCTATTTGAAATTAGTGCCTGGGATGTCATTTCCTATTGGTTGGGAGGTCAATGCCATTGTCAATTTTTTTGCATATGATTTTCTGTCGGATGAGTATGTTTCTACTCAAGGTACGTACTTAAACATGTCATGCCATCAAGCTAGCTATATTTCTTGCTGTCTTTGTTGCATTACAATAATATCGCATTCCCTCGATTACTGAAATGCAGACGGACGTGCAAGGCGTTTCCATGTGTTGCAAACCGAGTGGGGCATCCCAAAATTCATCGACCTTGCCACATTTAATGACCCTTTGAATGGATATCTGAAAAATGATACATGTGTGTTTGGAGCTGAAGTTTTTATTGTCAATCCCACTTCTAGAGGAGAATACTTATCACTTATACCTGAACCTATGACTTCTTCCTACACGTGGATATTCGAAAACTTCTCAAAAGCATCATTCTTTACAAAGTATGAATCTGAGATATTTGTCGCTGGAAACCACAAATGGTATCTATACTCTTGCTTTCTGCTACCTAGTAATCACTAAATAATTCGAGAAATTCTAAAATACACACTATATATATGATAGTATACACCCGATCTCACCTGATTGTGGCTTCTTAAGTTACCAGGTTTTAACCACTTTGTACACGACAGCTTTTCTGTTTCTGATTAGTTCTCATGTATCAGAACTCAATTCATTACACAATCAATAATAATTCATTTCAATTTCTTCTCAATTGATTTTGTTTTAGGAAGCTCCTTGTGTACCCTAACGGGACTGGTAACGGAAAGGATAACAACGTTGCATTATTTTTGAGCTTGATCAACTCATCTCTGCAGCCTAACACTAAATTATACGTTTATTACATTCTGCGTGTGAAAAACCAAAAGTCTTGGCTACGTGATACGAGTCCCACATCGGGTAGTTAGCTGAAGGTAAAGCACTATATAAGACCTTGGGCTCTCCAACTTCAACAGCTAGCTTTTAAGGGTGTGGTTCTCCTAAGGGCTTATACTCGTATCAATTGGTGCTTTCATTGAGAGCCGACCGACACGGAGGGGGCGACCTATAGGCTGGATTAAGGTACGTACGACGCGTCGTGCCGAATACTGGAAGTTGAATGGAGCCGCCAAAAGTGGAAAGGGCTATCAATGGACCAGTGTCGATAGAGTGGGCCGCCGTGGACGTCGGCTTTTGAAGGGGTATGTAATGATACGAGTCCCACATCGGGTAGTTAGCTGAAGGTAAAGCACTATATAAGACCTTGGGCTCTCCAACTTCAACAGCTAGCTTTTGGGGTGTGGTTCTCCTAAGGGCTTATACTCGTATCACTACGCGAAGAACATAAATGTGAGAACAAGTTAATTAGTTTTTGTTTTTGTTTTACAAGTTGTGCGTGTGTTATATTTCTGCTCGTTTTAACTTGTTGTTCATCCCCTTTGCAGGCTATGCTCACTTCTCAAACTCCTCTTGTTCTTCGGGCACATGTCTGCTTGTGCCATTGGCCATATTGAAAGATCCAACTAATGGTTTCCTAGTGGGAAATACTTGTATTTTTGAAGTTGAAGTTAAAGTCCTGGGCTCACTCAAGCCCATTCATTAATATGCTCAAGCTTATTTATCATCATACATTAGTGTTTTTTACTTTCTTCCTTTTTGAACTTGATCCAGTTATTATTCACAAAGGTTTTTCAATATTTTAGATATTTTATTCAGTTTCTAATTAAATTATAATGTGACATCGTTTATTTGGTATTATAATATATTAATATTGATATGTAATATAACTTTTTTTTTCACATCCCAAGTCCTAAACCCTTGAGGTTGAGGGAATGATTATGGAGAAGACTTGGATATGTCAATGGAACATATGCAAATACCGAGGAATAGAGGCAGAGTTCTTAATTAAGCAACATTGCGATGGATGAACCAAGTAAATGTTGAGTTGGCACCCTTTCCTAATGAAATAGATCCTTAAGGCCTTGGCCTAGGCATAATCTCATTTTCATATCACATACTAGCATCCAATCCTTTTCTTGTTGCACCAGAAAGCGTGGACATGAAATGGGGGAAAAATTAAACAACCCACATGACTAAGTTAGAATCTTGGAGACCACCTCTAAAGCCAAAAAAAGAAACCTTTTGGACTAATTGAGGTACCAAGTCACAGCGTACGCCATTACCCTCCCTCCATGGACATGAAACCTGCAAATCCTTTGTCACTCACATTCATGAAAGGTCCTTTGCCTCTTGCCTTCTCTTCTCTCATTAACTAAACTCTGTTTTTTCCTTTCTCTGACATTTAAATTTTGAGAGCGTTTATTTAGTTATTTCACGCTGTCATAGAGATTGATGATGACAATAAAATTCAACCACTCCCAAATGGACTTCATACTGATTTTTTTTTTTCTTTTTGGCAATTAATATGTTTCAGGAAGAAAAGCACCACCCAGTCACTTCTTCTTTAAAATTCAATCCTTCTCAATGTTGTCAAAGGCTTCTGTAGAAACGTACACATCGGAGGAGTTTGAAGTAGGAGGATACAAATGGCATGCTATCAAGCTCTATTGCATTCAAATTAATGCTTTGAAATTTTTACTTTCCTATTTTTCATTGCAAACTAATTCTTAATTACTGTGGTAGGAATCTATCTATATACCCAACTGGGAACAAGAAAAAAGATGGGCAAGATCATATCTCTATTTATTTGAATCTAATGGTTCTGGACTCAAGTTCGTTTCCTATTGGTTGGGAGGTCAATGCCATTGTAAATTTTTTTGCATACGATTTTCTGCTGGACGAGTATGTTTCTACTCAAGGTACTTAAACTAAGACATGCCAAACCATCTAGCTATATATGTTTCTTTCTGTGTTCATTGATAATTGCATTTCAATAATATCTTATTCACTTTATAACTGAAATATGTAAAGATGGAAGTATANTCACTTCTCAAGCTCCCCTTGTACCTGGGGCAGTGATAAGTTTGTGCCATTGGAAAAACTGAAAGACCTTAATAGTGGTTTTCTAATGGGAGACAGCTGTGTCTTTGAAACTGAAGTTCAAGTCCTCGGCTTAATCAAGCCCATAAATGATTAAGCTACAGTTTATATTGTCATTCATACATTAGTGTTTTTTCTTTCCTGATGTATTAAACCAACAGTTGTGGTTAATTTGATATTCTCATAATAGTACTTGATCCGAAAAAAAATCTGGATCAAATTGAATCTGAATGAAGATACATGTGTGTTTGGAGCTGAAGTTTTTATTGTCAAGCCCACTTCTAAAGGAGAATACTTATCACTCATAGATGAACCTTCAACACTTTCCTATACATGGAAATTCGAAAATTTCTCCAATGCATCTTCAGAAACATATGATTCTGAGATATTTGTTGCTGGAAACTATAAATGGTATTAATACTCATGCTTCCTAATACATAGTAATCACTAATTATTTCGAGAAATCCTATAATACATTATACACAGTTCAAATTTGGAATAGATATTTTACATAACTTCCCTGTAAAAACTTTTTTGGTGCAGGAAGCTCATTTTGTATCCTAACGGGTGTGTTGAGGGAAAGGGTAATAGCATTTCATTATTTCTGAGTTTGATAGTCTCGTCGCTCCAGCCTAACACTAAATTATACGTTTATTGCATTTTGCGTGCAATAGACGAAATCAGTGGGCAACATGTAGAGTCAAAATGTGAGACCAAATTGGTTTTACTTTTACAAGTTGTTGTGTGTGTGGTCTCTTAGTGCTGTCTTTTTAACATACTGTTTCTTCCTTTTTACAGACTATAGACACTTCTCAAATTCCGTTTGGACCTGGGGATCAAGACTTTTTGTGCCATTGGCCAAACTGAAAGACCCATCTAAGGGATTTTTAGTGGGAAATAACTGTATCTTTGAAGCCAAATTTACAGTTCTGGGCTTAATCAAGCCCTTAAATGACTAAGATACGAATTAGTATTGAATAATTCATCGTATTTGTACCCATATAAAATAGTTAAGCATCACCTTAGTATTAATTCATTTTACTCGCCATAAATTTTTCTGGTGAAACATGCATTTTCATTTTTCACTGCAATGTTCGCGTCTAGAGACATCACCATAAATTGAAAAGGTACGTTCTAAAATACACAACAAAGCTGAAGTACGTATCGACGTCAGTGAATCTTATAATTATGTAAATTAATCAATTATTATTAATAGGAATCCACCCCCTCCCTGGGTATAAAAATGCAAAGGCAAAACACCCTTTCGTGCCCCTAACGTTTGCAGTGATTTTCAGTTATGCCCCTAACGTTTCATTTTGTTCAGACGTGCCCTCAATGTGAAACTAACGTTTCAATTATGCCCCCAATTTTGACTCAATGCCCATGTGACAATTGTTTTTACGTATGTGTCATTTTTTTTTGTCTATGTGGCATGATGACTAGACATTCCTATTTTTTATTCCACTGTGGCATGATGACTGGATTTACATTTTTGAACATAAAAATTGAGTAAACTAGCAAATCAGTCCCTGGATTTACATTTTTCATCATTTTCATTCATTTTAGTCCCAAATCCTCAAAATAAAATTGTAAAGTGTCCCAAAACTCTTCCAAATATTCCAATTTAGTTGAAATATTTTTTTAATTTCTGGACCAAAACGCAAATATCACAAAACTGGAAGGACTAAAAAAGCAAATTTAGCGAAGAGGTCATCTTCAAGACTTCAACCTCTTGAGCGGGTTGAGCGACCCGACTCTGAGCTTCGTCGGACCCGACGGTCCAACCCGCCGGAAACCGCCGTTCCCGGTGTCGTTTCCGGCAAAGAAAGCATCGATCGGAATCGTTTCACCAAGACGAAGATATCAGTCATCTCCAATTCCACAATCGCGTCCAAAAGAGAGATCGAAATCAACAAATCAAAAAACGCATAAACTGAGCTATGAATTTTTGATCTCCATAAAAACTAAGTGTTTTTCAAAATTGATTGCGGCAAATTGGAGTAAGAGAACCGAAAAAGATAACCGATGAACTAATTTCGCAAGAACAAGCTCCAAAAACAGCAAATCGATGATCCAAAAGCCACAATGAACAACGACGCGAACAACACAAATTTAACGAAATCGACAAGAAAATTTGCGACGAACAGATGAGAGATTCCAAAAATGTAATCAAGTTCAACAAATAATCAACAGATAGCAAATTTCCCGAGATTTGTCAAAAACGCAATAGAAAAATTCAGCGGAGAATTTACGATTAGATAAAAAAAATAGGCTTCTGAAATATTAATGTCCAGATCAAGAATTCCATATGCAATTTCAATCAAGAATTCGCATATCAAATTGACTTAATTCAAGATCAAANTGACATATATTATGAATAAAACTTGTAATTTTTAAATTTTTCATTAAAAATTATGAATATTTAATTATTTATATATATAAATATATGGAGTGTCGTGTCGCGTAATTTTGAGAGTTTAACGTGTCGCTGTGTCCGTGTCCGTATCGTGTCCCGTGTCCGTGTCAGTGTCCATGCTTCCTATATTTCACCCATTTGTCAATGCTCACGGCTCACCTATTCCGAAAGGAACGAAAGATTCCCCAATTACCTAAATACCCTCGGTGGAAGATGCTTGCTTTGTACGCAGCACTTATCGTCTGCTCTTCAAAACGCGGTCGTTTAATAGAAGGCAGATCTGAGCGTCGATAAAACAACAGTCACAGAGAGTGGTTCCTCATACCAAAGATAAACGGTGAGGATTGAAGGATTTGGCATGTATGAAAAGGTTGGAAAACCCGCGCGATTTTAAACATTTTGCACTGCTTTTTCCCATCACATCCCAAATCCATCCCACTATTGCAACTATTAATATATAAATATTAGCTTAGTAAATAATTTTAGATTTATAACACTGTCAATTCGCAAACACAAACACTCCCTGAAGAGTGAAGAGTGAAGAGTGAAGAGGTAGGAAAGAGAGAGAATACTGCTCGCGATTTGAATTGCTAGCGATGAAGAGGAAAAGCCATAGGAGCAGCAGCAGTGGAAGACGAAGTGTGAGGGAGAAGAGAAGCAAAATGAAGGGAACACTTGCTAGGCACTTGCAGGATCAATTAGGGCAAGTGTTTTCATCTTCCGCCATTCCTCGTTTCCAGAATCTTCTCGAAGCCGAAGCTCGTGACACCAACCTTCCCTCTTCTTCGTCGAATGCTGTGGGATGTAATATGGTCGATGCCAATGTGGACGAGAAAGATTTCATCCTCAGCCAAGATTTCTTTTGGTATCTAAGCCTTTCATTCACGAATATTTTCTTTATTTCTCATTTCAGATTTCTTGTAATTTGTTTTTTTTTCAAGTATTGATAGTCAGTCTTCGATTTGCTTATTTTACTGGAAAGCTGCATCGTTATTGTCAAATCTATTTATTCTCCATGTTTGCTCTTTGCATTTGGCAGCACTCCAGATTATATAACCCCGGATAATCAGTATATTTTGAACGGCTTGGACTGTAACAAGGTGAAGTAAATCAAATTGATAATCTCTAATGTTTTTCCTTTCATAGAAGAATGATTTATGGAAGCGTTTACTTTAGCTCTTCATTCCCCCGAAAACAGGAGAATATCCCGTGCCCCAAATCACCAGAGAAGCTTAATACTACAAAAAGCAAGAGATGCCGACTGGGTAAGACTAGCTAGTTTGATGCTGCTGTAGATGTTGTCAAACTTTGCATAGTGACCTTTTCCAGCTCCCCCTCCTCCCAAATTAGTTTTTATAACTCTAATGAATGCACACGTGACGCTAATATCTGAGACTGCTACATTAGATTCGATTTTTGAGATCTCAAAGAGTAGGAATATGAAGGCTGTTTGGACTCTGAGATTTTGAGTAGTGTTACATTTTACCAATTGTTGGATAATGACTTTTTATTTGTGCCAATTGTCTGACACTAGTTAATGCATTGCTGAGTTGTAGTTCTTAAATTAAATGCTGAACTCTGAACTATTCGAGTTTGACTTTTTTCTCCAATCAATGTGTAAATGTCATAGATGGTATCTCAGGAAACCCTCTAAGTCCTACCTTGTCAGCTGGCTATCAAGCTGTGGAGCTTGGAAATGACTCTGTTGCAGATGAAGTAGATATTGAGAAACTATTAGCAGCTGGTAAACCAAAGCCTCCAAATTATGTCTCACATACTGTGGTTGCCTTGCGCTCTAGGGCTATGCCACCTCCTTGCATTAGGAACCCATATATGAAAGGCACTTCTGAAAAGGACGCAGATCCGTATGGGAACCAAAGATCAAAATATGCAGGTACAGTTTGACCAGCTTTCTGACAAGTTTTTTTACTTTAATTTTTGTGAAGAATTTGTTGCAACATGCTCTTACGTATATCTGTAGGATTTCTCTTCACGTTTACTGCATTTTGTAAACCCATGCAATGCTACAATTACAGGTCTCTTCCCTGGAATTACTGGTGGTGATGGGCTTTCACGCTATCGCACCGATTTTCATGAGATTGAGGTATTGTGTTTAAAATAGAAACTTCAATTGGGAAATACTGCTTTGACTGGTTAAAGATATGAAACTTTTCAATTTCCTGTATTAGTATTAAACTTTTTCTTTTCTTCTAGCAAATTGGTAGGGGGAACTTTAGTAATGTTTTCAAAGTACTAAAGAGACTCGATGGTTGTTTGTATGCTGTGAAACACAGCACAAGACAGTTGCACCAGGAAACAGAAAGGTAGCACCTTCATCTCTATGGATTATTCTTGCCTTTGGCTGAGCCACTTCTGTATAATGAACAACCTATCTGTGTTGCAGGACAAAAGCTTTGATGGAAGTTCAAGCTTTGGCAGCCTTAGGTTTGTTTAGTTAACTTTCGTTGTTGCCTTTCTACTTGATTATTTTGATATCAAATTTATTTTTCTCTGTGGCTTTGTTTAGGGTCCCATGAAAACATTGTAGGATACTACTCTTCATGGTTTGAAAACGAGCAGCTATACATTCAGATGGAGTTATGTGATCACAGCTTATCATTAAACAAGTGCACAACAGTGTTTACAGAAGGACAAGTGCTAGAAGCACTGCGCCAAGTAAACCTTCTTTGGTGACCATTTTAAATGAATTTCACTGTTGCTTGTTATTGTATGGACACTAGGAGACATTGTCGGATTAACGTTCCAATTTATGTTTTAATTATTGGATGAAAGTTCTTGTTTCTCTCTGTATACTCAATGTTCTATAGATTTATAAACTCAGCTTTCAGCAAAATCTATTGTTTGATTGGAGGGATTGATCATGCTGATGATGATCCTCTTTAACCTTGAAGTGGGATGAGATGCTGTTCTATAATTTCATCTCAGCTCTAGTGATGTGTGTTTTACTTTTCAATGGAGAGGAAGTTAAATATTATTGGTCGCATTTTTCTTTTTCCTGTTATAATCATGGTAGTAAGGATAGGTTACTTCAAGACAATCCATTATGGTGCCAATGGCACGTCTAAAATCCCAAAGAGATAGGAAAATGCCATACCCAAATAATTACTTCTAGGACTTTCTTGGTCCCGCATATAAGCTACTCAACTAGCCATTAGGATTTAAGGGATTTCTTCAAAACAATTAGATCAAGCAGGACTACTATTCTACTAATCAATGTGGATTATTCCATAGTTTTCCTATTAACTTTAATGGACCTTACAAAACATTTATGATTTGTTGCATATGCTATTTTCTGTTTAGTGCACACGTATGTTTTCCTCTGTATTCCTTTAGTTTAATCATCTTTTATAAGATGCATGTTTGTTTCTGTTGATATTGTTACAAATTTGACATGAAGATTTGTACAGGTAGCAAATGCATTGCGGTTTATACACGAGAGAGGAATAGCTCATCTTGATGTTAAACCTGATAATATTTATGTAAAAAATGGTGTTTATAAGCTTGGCGATTTCGGATGTGCAACTCTTCTTGATAATAGCCTGCCAATTGAAGAGGGCGATGCACGTTATATGCCTCAAGAAATCCTGAATGAAAATTATGAACATCTTGACAGGGTTGATATATTCTCTTTGGGAGCTTCTATTTTTGAGCTCATTCGGGGATCACCTTTGCCAGAATCAGGATATCAATTTCTGAATCTTAAAGAGGGCAGGTTGCCACTCTTGCCTGGCCATTCATTGCAGTTCCAGAACTTGCTTAAGGTACTATACATTATTTTGCAACTGTTGCATTGATGGGCAGTTAATATTTAATTTATGGGAGACTCCTGATAAGCCATAGTTATAATTGCTAAGTTTGAGTTTTGTTTTTTTGGTAAAGAACAAAGGGCTACGCCCTACAAAACATAGTTTGAATATTTACATAATGTAAGTAACAATTGGTAGTTGCTAATACATCTGTCATCTGTAGTGCCAATAGTTAAGTTACATTGTGCTAAAGCCTTGGAATTCTATGTTTTAAATTTTTCCTGTAGGTGACTGATGTGTGATTGGTGTTTCAATTAGGTCATGATGGACCCAGACCCGGCTAAACGGCCATCAGCAAGAGAGTTATTGGAGAATCCAATATTTGATAGGGTCCCTAGTCTTTCAAAATAATTGAGAGCCATGGTCCAAGGTATTATTTTGTAGGGCGTTACTTTTTGTAAATGGAAGCATCCCTCTACCCTGCACGTAAGGAATTGATTATACATGATTAATTTTGCAATATATGCACCAGATTTTCCCCCACCATGGTGCCAACCGTTGTGTAAACGGTCCAGTCACGCATCTACTGTGCAGTTAATTGACAGGGAAATGGCGAAGGATAAGCCCCTTTAAACCAAGAAACAAATTGCATTATCTACAATGTCTAATGTTATTTCTTTCTCCTTATTGATATCTACTGCATTCGTTGTTACCAGATTTTTGATACGGCTTTCGTTCGGCCTAACGGAATTAGCAGTGTCTTATGTTCTCTGTTTTTGGTACAATCTTTTTTTAACTTGTTCGTTCTATCTTGTTTTTCATACAGTATAACTTGATAACCAAACCATTATCAAACTCTTCCCTGAACCAGGCCTTTATAAAAATTATTCACGTATAATCTGAAGTTAACTGAAAAGTTTTACAACTTTCGGTTTTGAATATCTGCATTTCTGGAGAGTTAATTTTATTCTAAAATATCTGATGTTTTATAAATTCTATATAATATTAATTATTCTTTCACCATTTTATTTCTGTTAAATATAGTAGAGTCATAAATGAATAAACATTTTTTAAGTAATTTAATAAGGATAGTTTAGTCTTTTTATCTCATTTTTTTTTAATTTTAGGTGAGCTAATTATTTTCTTGGTGTGTGTATTTACTTAAACATCAGATATATAGAACCGAAGGAACCATTGTTTTACTAACTACTATCAATGCAAAAGAAAAGCTGCTAAATATAAAATTGTTGTCCTACTCATACAATTATACTCATAGTACAGAAAACCAGATCGGACCGGGCGGTTCAATCGGTGAACCGGACACCAGATCGGTCCGGAATAAGCAAAATATCGTTTTGCATTTGACCCGGCCAACCCCCGGTTCAACCGGCGGTTGAACCGCTGGACTGGCGAACTGTGAATCGGTTTGACTCGACAAATTTTTCAAAAATTACATATTGACCCCAAAAATTTTCAAAAACTTACAAATTGGTCCTTGCATACATATTATCTAGGGACTAAAATGAAAACTTTAAAAAAAAATTTGGGGTCAATATGTAATTTTTACAAAACTTGTTATGGTTAAAATTGCAAAATAGCTCCAAAGGGTACCAAAGTGTTTAATTTTTATTTTATATTTAAATTATTGTAAGATATTAATGTGTATTTGATGAATATGTATATTTGAAAATGTATTTTTTAAGTAAACCAGCTCAACCGGTTGAATCAGTGATCCGAGCCTTCCACCGGGTCAATGACCGGTCCAATTTTTTGCATTATGATTATAGTTATGCATTTATGTCATTATGAGCCATTGTCATTTGACAATCTCTTTAATAATTATTAAAAACATAGTCAGATGGTTATTATATGTTGGGCTTTGCGAGGAAGGTGCATATATTTTGAACGGAACTTATTGTCCAGTTTGCTCAAGTTCAAACTTCAAAGCATAATGACCTATTATATATTATCAGCATATATATCCCTCTTTTTTTTTAAGCATGGAAAGGGAAGGAAAGGGAAACTATGGGCCTGTTTGATTTCTATTTGTAAAAACAATTTTTTAAAAACATTTTCAAACTTATTTTTAAAACTAATTTTTCAAAAACAAAAATTAAAAAAACTTGTTTGATTATAAATGAGTGTTCAGTCTTCTAGTATAATGGTTTTAGTTATATAACGAAGAAGCAAGAGCAAGATGGCGCTGAATGAAAGCAGCACAATTTGGAATTAATTACAATATTGCCACCGGTCCTTTTTATTGTTTTGTTTTCAGAAAGAGCAAACCTACTTTTTAGTCCCTCAATTGTTACTGAGTCGTGGATTTGGTCCCTCAATTGTGAGAAACTACAACTCAGTCCCTCAATTGTACAATCCCGTTTACGTTTTGGTCCCTCATGTCTGGTCCGTTAGTGATGGAGCTGTTAAGTGATGACGTGTCACTGTTAACTGCTTAGGTGGCCGTTAAATGCTTAGTTGGCATGCAAAATTAATATCCAACTCATTTTTACTTGACACCTAATTAAAATAAATTAAAATCAGACTAAAATCACTTGACACCTTCGTCATCTCTCCATCTTCTCTGTATTTTCCCCCAAGACCCCTCCATAGTTTCCCTTTTTCCTTTTGACCCTTTCTCCCTTTCTTGGTGCCCTCTTCCCCTTATGCCCTGTAATCCCCATGTCTATGGCCTCTGTAACTTCTCCTCCATTCCAATCGCTCATCATCTCTATGTAATCGGAGGATCTCTCTTCGACACACGATCCTTTCCGATTGATCGTCCCTCTCCTACTTCTTCCACTTTCCGTTTCAATTTCTACGATTTCTCTTGGGAACGCCTTGCCCCTATGCTCTTGCCGCGTGGTAGCTTTTCCTGCGCCGCTGTCCCCAATTCCGACCACATTCTGGTGGCCGGTGGTGGCTCCAGGCATACTATGTTCGCCGCCGCCGGAAGCCGAATTCGTTTGGTCGAAAGGTATGATATTCGGAAGAACGAGTGGGTCGCGATGGATGGGTTACCTAATTGCCGAGCGGGATGCGTTGATTTCTTTGTTAGGAATCGCCAAGAGGTATGAGCGAGTTCTGGGTGATGGGTGGATATGGTGCTTCCAGGACCATTTCGGGAGTTTTTCCAGTGGATGAGTATTATAAGGATGCAGTGGTGATGGAATTGAAGAATGGTTTTGGTGATGGTAAGTGGAGACAGGTTGGGGATATGTGGGGAGAAGGTGAGAGAATGAGGCTTGGAAAGATTGTTGTGGTCGAGAACGAGGATCAAGGCTGTCCAGGCATTTTCATGCTCGACGGAAATGAGATTCTGAGGTACTTTCTCGCTTCTTCTTGATGTGATGAATAGACCTGATCGCGGGCCGGGCTCACTAAAATACGGGCTGGGCTTTAGGGGTAGTAACGAACTAAAATTAGGCCCGAGCCCGTTTTAATTCGGGCCGGGCTCAGCCCGTTTTTTATAAATGTGGACCGGGCTTGATTGCGGGCTTTTTTATATAATTTTTTTTTTGCCAAACTTTTTTATATAATTGAAAGTTGAAACAAAATGATCACACTGTGTGATTAATTATTAATCAATTATACAAATGCTCAAGCTAATTAATTATTTGCCCCTGTTAATGTATGTATAATGTAAGTATAGACTAGACTGATGAGAGGCATGCCATTTGATTTTCACATTATCAAATTGATCAGACACAATGTGAAAATAGTATATAATATATTTAGGTATATGATTATATTTATATATTATATTATATATATATATTATATCATATTTATATGATTATATATTTAGGTATTGGTATTATAGTATATAATATAATATAATATATATATTAATACGGGTCGGGCTTTTGGGTCGGGCTGAAAAAAAGCCCGAGCCCGGCCCGTATTAAAACAGGCTTTTTAAAATTCGGGCTCGTTTTTTTCGGGCTTTTATTTTCGGGCTCATGATCAGGTCTAGTGATGAATATGATGATACAAATTGTTTTATGTTCCTGTTAGCAATGTCATACAAATTGTTTTATTTTGGTCCCTTTCATGTTTTGGTCTGATTTTAATTTATTTTAATGAGGTGTCAAGTGAAAATGAGTTGGATATTAATTTTGCATGCCAACTAGGCATTTAACGGCCACCTATGCAGTTAACGGTGACACGTCATCACTTAACAGCTCCATCACTAACGGACCAGACCTGAGGGACCAAAACGTAAATGGGATTGTACAATTGAGGGACTAAGTTGTAGTTTCTCACAATTGAGGGACCAAATCCACGACTCAGTAACAATTGAGGGACCAAAAAGTAGATTTGCTCTTTCAGAAATAAGAACAACTTCTTGGGAATAACCCGCATCCCACATGTCCCAAGGCAACCCTCTTTTTTTTTAGAGTTCTTCTGGAATGAGTTAGTCATTTTCACATGGTATCAGAGTTAGGTTTGGACATATGGGATCTATGAAGCATGGACACTGACACGGACACGGGACACGACACGGACACAGCGACACGCCAAACTCTCAAAATTACGCGACACGACCGACATATATTTATATATATAAATAATTAAATATTCATAGTTTTTAATGAAAAATTTAAAAATTACAACTTTTATTTATAATATATGTCATATTCATTATTATCTTCTCTTGTTTGTGATGTTAAAGTTATAAAAAATTGATTTATATTCTAAAATTTATGGATATGTGTCGTGTCGGTGTCGTACGGGTGTCGGACACTGACACGTGTCTGACACGGCGACACGCCTTTAAAATGAAGTGTCCATGCTTCCTAGTATGGGATGAATGAGTTTTACTTTGTGCTACCTTGGGAATAACTCGTTGGCTTCACGCTCCTATGTCAGGCGTGAGTGGAGCCTGTTGAAGTCGCACATTGCTTGATTAAAGGGTCTTATATCTCTATATATATAATGAGACAACTCTTTTCTTTTGAAAGCTCTTTTGATGTGAGTTAACTCTTTCTACCTTTGCCCTCCCTATTTAAATGTCTTGAAGAAGTCGAACTGAGGCAACTCATTTGATAGTATTGTTGTTGGAGAAGTATAACGGGCGCCATCTATATTACAATTATTATTTTATATTGTATAAAATATATTATTGTTATTTAAAATACAATCGTGGACTTGATCTTTCCAAAGACTTCTCAACTTCATCATATGACAAGTAAAATAGTATTTTAAATAACAATAATATATTTTATACAATATAAAATAATAATTAAATAAAATAATAGGTCAATAGTAGTAGTGTATATAAGATATAATATACTATAATATATATTAAATATGTAGTGTATAAAAAATACTGCTTATTTAACAAATGAGTTCAGTGAGAATTTAAATTAATTTTTTAAAAAAAATTATAAAACTTGGATAAAAACTAATATGTAATAACACTTAAGTTTGAATTCATATTATATTATGTGTAATTATATGTATTTTTATAAGGTCATATTAGTAATTGAATATTAGAAAAATGTGATTTTTATAGAAGTGATTTTTGTAATCATCCAAAACAAACTAGATTTTTACCGGAGACTCAAATTATAGTTTGATTATAATCAGATCCAGTTTCTTGAATCAAACTCTCATTTTTTTTTAATTATAAAAACGGTGATGGAGTACAAAGCAAACATCTTAGAGTCATACTCTTGGATATACGGACTCCTAAAGTCATGACTTGAAGACGTTAAAAACTCAAAAGCATTGACATCAAACGAAGAAAAAGAAAGTAAACTATCATAAACAAAAACAAAATAAGCTTTAGAAAATTTAATACTATTAATGACAACCATCGGATTCGGGTTGGCATTCCTTCAGACGACACCATTCCTGCTACACCAAATAGCATTCAGATCTACCAGAATGGTTAGCCACGCTTCCGAGAACCGGTCCCTGTCTTGCTTCCAACCTAGGATTCAACTAGTAAGCCAGGTGCGAAACCTGACTCTATTTAGATGATACCTAATAGTGATAGGCAAGCCAAATCACACCTGGCTCTACTTGAATGATACCTGAAAGTGATAGGCAGCTAAACCACACCGCCTTTGCAAAGCAATTGTTGGGAGATTTTTGGACAATTAGTAGAAAACTAAACTGGTTTCTTGTTTGAAAAATGGCTTCTTGGAGCTGTATCTTTTGGTAAGCAGATATTTTTAAACTAGAAATACTCTCTGTGTCAACTATTGCATTATTTTAGAAAAAGTTATTTCGGAGAATGATTCTCTTTTTAATTATGTATATGTTAGTCAAATTAATTAATTTTTATTTTCTAATGTACGAAATAATTTTATTTTTCTCAACGTCAGCCATAAAAGTAAACGACAGTATTTTTTTTAATCACAATCAACATTGAACATTGGCTCAGATAATTTTTTATGACAATAATTGGGGGTAATTTCGGCCAAAAAAATTGAGGGTAAGGATATTGATTAAGAATTAAAATAAGATATGTGGGTTTTTGAGTTTTAAATTGACAGTGTTGTATGAGTAACATGATATATATAAATTATTTAAACAGATAATAAATACTACAAACATTTTAGATTAAGATATTTAATCTTTTTTTCTTTGCTTAATGGCCAAAATCTCAAATTGATTCGTTATGTATAGGATAGATTTCAAATTGGTCCCTTATGTTTTATTTGTTTCAGATTTGTTTACCTATTTTTATAATTTCTCAATTTAATCTCAAACAAATGATTTCTCTTATGTTGCAAGTTCAAATCAACAAATCTAGAACTACGTGTTATTTTTTATGAATATTATTTTTATCTAGTTAGGACTATCAAAAAACGAGATCAAATTGAGTCTCGAAAGCGAGTCACTCATTTCACAATCAAATAAATGAAGATGATCATATATTTCTTATTTCAAATTTAAATGGGACGAGTTTTAAACTATATGTTAACTCTTGAAAAAAATTTTCTTTACTCAATTGATTACAATAACATTAACAAATATTGTTAAATCACATCTTGAAAGTAAGTTTGTGATCAATTTTTAAAAGTCAAAAGCATTAATTTCGTTTCCAAACTTTATAACAATTGTCAATTTTATCTGTAATCTTTTTTTTT